>VZUI01060034.1:0-12548 GCA_013401135.1 Cettia cetti | reverse complement strand
CCATTGTGAGATGCTCCTCCCAGGGGGAGGAGCCAAGCATTCCCACATGGATATAATCTGGGGTTTGGGACAGCACAGTAGGCCTTTTCCTACCTGGATTTCTAGAGGACAAGAGCTACCAGACCTTCTCTACAGGATCACTGCTTCGACAAGACCATTTAATCTGGACTGCTACTACCACCCTAACAGGGTGTCAGGTTGTATTCTGACTCTGTCAGTATTTTGTACTACCGAATTTCTTTTATTTTACTTTATTTTACTTCTTCTCTTCTTTCTCTTATTAAATTGTACTTCTTACTTGGAGTTTCTCACTTGTTTTGCTTTCAAACCAGCACAATAGTACAATACGTTTGTTCATCACACTACTATTTCTATAAGTGATACATAGATATTATATTTATTACACTACTATTTCTATGACCAATACAGTACATACTTAAACTGACATTATTATATTAACAAGCAGTTAAAAAGACTTATAATTTGTACCATATCTAAATAATTATGATCAATAATGTGAAAAATGTGGTTCACTTTCTTGGTAAAATTTAAAAAGTTTAATAAAAATGAAAAGACATTTAGGAGACAGAAATAAAGCAAATAGTCAATGGCCAGATACGTGGCATTCAGCCAAGAGCACACCTTATCCTCCTACAAATATTTCCTTATATGCACCAGCATGATCCATATTCATAGACCCTAATGCATTATTTAAACATTCCTTGGAGTTTAGATGTTCTCTTGGTTTCAACCTGCCCCCATTCTGTCTTGCAGATCAATTCAACATTTTATTACTCCTTGTGGCTTCATCCTGCAGATTAAATCTCCTTGTAGCTCCACTCTGTCATCCCACTCCCTGATAACAGAGGATCAGTAAATTCTTTGGAGTTCTGGGGTCTGTCACCATCATCTTCATCCAGATAATCTGAGAATGTGGGGAATTTCCTGATTATCTTCACCATTCTTCTGAGTTAGCTACATGAGCAAAAAGCATTCTACATACCATGCTATAGTCCAAGAAATATATATATATCATGCTACTATTTCTAAGTCTTGTTAATAAAACAAATTATATTCCTACAGCAATGTTTTCTAACATTATACATATAGCATTCATTTTTAGTATTTGTGAAAAGTCAATAATATAATATGTACTTATAACAAATAACAACATGCAAAAGCTAATACATAAATGTGAAAGCCAATGTTATCTGGTCATTTTTAACAGTAGAGAAGACAGCAGGAGATGGAAACCTGCAGTGACGGTGAGTTCTTCCCACTGCAACTGCTGATAGAGGGAACTTGTAACTAAATTTAAACAGATTGTAATTTGCTGTGTAATCACGTGTGTTAAAAACAGATAGATCTTAGCCATACAAAAACAGAACTTTGCCCATTAGTTTAAGATTGATAAGCAGAAACCAGTGCTCAAAAAACTGGAAAAATCTGGATTTGTAGTTTAGACTATGCCCAGAAACCTTGGAGGACAGCAGGAGACGAAGAAAGCCTGGGCAAAGACCGGGTTCATCCAATGAACGCCTCAGGAAGACTATTTTACTTCAACCAGCAACCCCTGCCCAAGACCACCAGGAGACAATGCACAAGCACAGACCAACAACAGCTGATAAACGTACAAAGTGAGAGCAGGCGGGGATAGGTTCTGAATATGTGTGAGTTTAAGTGTATTTGAACAAGAGTGCCTGCTCTGTTCAATGCGCAGGTCTTTGGCGGAGCTATCCCCTGTGTGTCCGGGAGCCAAGTAAAGCTTACTTACTTAATAACCTTTGGTTGTGGAGTCTTCCTTCCACTTCACTGCAGCCTGTCTCCCTGTTGATCCTGAGAGAGAGAGAGAGAGGAGCTGAGCCCAGACCCTCACACCCCAGCCAAAATCTCCCAGTATCTCTCTCCTCCCAAGAGAATAACCCGCAGCTATAAGGGTTCAGCCAACTGGACCCCTCCTGCCACCTTGGCCATTTCTTTTGTCTCTTAAGTATCTGTCCTTACTGTCTCTTAGCAACAAATGGGACAAAATTCCCTGAGAGAAAGCAAAAAAAAGGAAAAATCCTAACCTCCAGCAAGAGTACATTGTGATTACTACCTAAATAAAAGCAAAAATGCTGCAGTGTTTTTATTTGTCTTTATTTGGTTTGTTAACTTGATATTAGGTTGCTAATTGGGGCTTAGGAGGCAGTAGCATGTTTTGTACAAAGGGCTAGGTATTTGATTCATTGAGGTCGTCTATGTGTCATGAGCTTTAAGTGCTTCCTTGACTGCTTTGTCTGAATTCCTGTGATTGCCTGGTGGGCATAGGCTTTCCTTGTTTCTTATTTACTAGACGTTAAGGGGAGATTTTGCTTCTCTGGTGCCTTTTGGGGAAAGAAATGTGTTTTACAAGTTGTCCAGTGTAGCATGTATCTGGTGACTGAATCTTGGAGTAGGGATGGGGGTGGTGTTGAGCTTAGATGAACTAGTTTTGCAGAAAGAAGAACCAGCCCTCGTTTTTGAATATGATTGCAAAAAACTGTGAAATGCAGCAATTCCCTTACTGCATCTGATTCACTACTGTTAAAGTGGTATATGAATCCTTTAATGCATAGTGTCTTGGGGTGTGTTTATGATAGTATTGTGAAAAATGAGGTTCACTGTCCTAGTAAAATTTAAGTTTAATAAAGGACAGTAGGATACAAGAAAATAAAGCAAAATTTTAAACAGCTGGATTCTTGGCATTCAGCCAAGAGCACACCTGCTATTTTGGAGACACCCTTTATATACCTTTCTTATTGCATCAGCCTATTGCATATTCATAAACAATTACGCATATTTAAACTTTTCCCCTAACTAGTTCTCTTGTTCCAATAACTGTTTAGCATGGCTCCTCCTTGGGTCTGTCTTTTTAGAACATGCGCATTTCTTGGCTGTGGTTTTAGTCCCTTCTTATTATCACCTCCAGTCTGGGCTGTGGTCCATACTTTTTTCAGACAGCAGGTGCTGATAGTTGGCATATCAGTAGCAGGGTCATCAACATATGTTCACTGTGTTATAAATGTATTAGCTAATTTGATCCATAAAGAAAATTTATTTCATAATCATAATAAAATTGTAAAAAGCCACAAGCAAATATTAGATCAACGCTGAACCAGACGATCAGCATCGGGTGAGACAGGGAGGGATTCCTTTGTTCCATTCCACTGTGACTCACAAAATACAGCTATTTGAGAGGTCTTTATATGTTTTCAGGCTTTTTGGGTTGTCAGGGTGTTTCTTGGTTTCTTATCGTTGATCTTACCTTCTCCTTTTGCATGCTAATACAGTCTCCTTCCCTGTCAAGGTTGCTAGACAGGAATGGGTATTCCCTTGGAATACCCTTTTTCTTGTAGACAAATATTCATGCAAGTCACTTCCGTCGGAGCGCGGTAGTTTTTCTTTAGCATGAATTTACTCATAACATATATTACAACTGGATGTTATCCCAACCAAGCAGGCAGTTCAATTACAAGCATAACTATGTCAGCTATTTTACTACTATGTCTGAGTTTAGTTAATAGCAGAAATAAAAAATTATACCTTTATAGCAAAGTTACTTTAACATTATACATATATCATCCATTTTCATATTTCTGAAAAGCCAATATTATGTATTTATAACCGTATTTTTACTCATTTTCTGCTTTATGCCCAGAAATGGCTGCTGTAGCTTTAAGATGGACCCGGGGGCAGGGTGGGGAAGCTTGGGCTCCTGCAGGGCATTTGTTGAAATCATCCCTCTCCAGCCTGCTCAGATCAACCAGGATGTTATGTAGTTCATTTTGTTGGATTTGGTTTATTTGATAGCTTGAAACAAGAAGTTTTCCCTTTTTTTTTCCTTGACCTAGCCTGGAGGCTGTGGAGGCATTAGAGGCTGTGCCAGGAACCCTCTCAGGGTGTTTTACTTAGTTTGTGGTTGGGTTTTTTTTTGGTTTTTTTTTTTTGGTTTTTTTCGGTCCAGGGAGCCAGCAGGGGGCTGTACTGAACCCTAGACCTCAGAAATGCTGAACCAACAAGAGAAAGGACACCAAAACCTGACAACTTCACCGGCTTTGAGGAGGAGACTAATGCCAAAAAGGTTCCTATCTATTCTGCCTGAGCGGCTGCAAGAACTTCTGTTCCTCTCCTTCCCTGAGATAAAGGTGCCAGCTGCCATCTTTGCCTCCTGGTCACGTGGTCTGGTGGGTGGGTGGGGTTGGGTTAATGTTTTGCAATTTCAATATCTAGCATTTATTTAATCCTTTTCTGCGCTTTGTGGGCACTTTTTTTTTTTGTGGTTAATAACCATTTAGGTTTTTTTTTTATCCACTTTCATCCACTGGTATTTATTTCTCTCATTGGTAAATGGAATTATCGAAGCCCTTTTCTTTGGTGGAAACATTTATTTCAGTGCATTTTCTCCTAAAATTTGTCTCTAAACTGAGACACAGTTTAAAATATGTCTCTCCAAAGTTAAAATGAGTCACACTTCCTTGTGATTTCCTGTCTTTTAAATGACTACATATAAGCAGTGAATTATTAAAATATGAATATGGATCTAATATGGATACCAACTATGACGGACAAAAACTCTCAAACAGTTTAAAGTTAGAAAGTGTATGTTTATCGTTGCGACACCAGGCAGCATGTGGGATAACTCCCTAATGCACACTTCAAAGATCACAGGTCAGTGTTAGTGTGTGAAATGGTGTTATAACTAAGCTCTAGTGATTCCTAGCTGCAGAAAAGTGGAAAGTTGATGTGGGATCAGAGCTTCTCCCCCTCCTTGCGGAGGGATTTGTGTTGTGCTGTGGCCAGAGTCTGTGGGACTCTCGGCAAGATTTTGTTAAAACCCTCAGCTGAGTGTGTTTGAGGTCGTGTGGGACTCACGGCTGTTTGTTAGTGGGTCCAAAATTGTTAATGTTTAGAGTTGTGTTTTAGCAGAAGAAAGAAACCCGACCCGGTAGCTTTGACTGTGTAGAAAGAGTAGAGAGCCCAGAACTTACATCTAGCACTGGTGGAGGTAGTCAAAAGATGTGTAGTGTTGAGGTGTTGTGGTACAGCTGAAACAGTTCACGCTGCCTCCTGCAATATTTTAAGTCAAAAAGCAGCAGAAGCCTGACTTTGTAATATATGTTGCAAAATAATTAGTGCAAAAGAAATAAAAAAAAAAAACCACCAAACTACAGCACTGTGAAACAAAAGCTGAAGCAGTTTTGCATTGAATGGTAAGGAAAGAGAGACTAAAAAAAACAAAACCAAAAAACCAGAGATAAGCTGTCCCCAGAGATGTTTTTTCCAAGAGATTTTTGCTATCTAGCGAAACTCAAGGATGTTATTTCAGAGCAGGATTCCAGTCAAAGAAGAATCAATTATCCAAGTTTGGAAACCTTTTGTTAAAAATGTTTTTTCTCAGAACAGAATTCCAACAACAGAATGATCAATTATTCAACCTTGGAAACTTTTTGTTTAGGATGTTTTTCTCAGAACAGATATCCTGTAAAAAATAATAGAACAATCACTGAACTCTGGAAGATCTTTAGCAAACCACAGCAAGAAAATAAGAATGAACGGATATGCTGAAAAAGCAAGAATCATCAGAGAAGCAAGAAGACCCCCACCGAAAAGAGTATAAAACGGGACTCCACCACAGCAAGGATGGTGAACCACGGGGATTCAGAGCAATAGAGTCCGAATTGGGTTCACCCAGTGCCGATTGCCTGGCTCGGCACTATTTTGCTTGTGGCTTCTTCAAATTTATACTTTGTCAATTTTAATAAATTCTCTTTTAATTATTAAATTGGCTGGTTCATTTATAACAGCTTGTAGTTCAAAAGGCTTTAGAATGAACTCTAGCTGTGATTTGCACAACCCTTTGTGTAGTGTAGAATCAGAAAAAAAATTTGCCAAAGCCCGGCTGGTATTTTACAGAATCCCTATCTGTACCCTGATCACAGCTTGGCAAGAGTTAACTCATCCTAGCCACAATAAACCCAGCGCAGAGTATAACAGAGAACTTGGGTTGGTAGTGATTTGTCACCAGCATTTTAAGAGACAAGCTTGTGTGTTGTTAAATTGTATAAGTGTTTTGAACAAAGTGTTGAATTGTGTAGTGTTATCTTCCTTTAGACCAAATAAAAAGGAGTTTACCCCTCACATCGTGTGTGCTGTGGTGAGCATTTTTAAAGCAAACAGGAGGAGCACAGTAGTAGTAGTAAGATATTTGAGCTGTTGAATTTCAAAAGACTTACAGAAGCCAGTGGACTATCTGACCCTTTAGTACTGGCTCTTTAAAAAATAACAAAGCTAATAAAAACAAAACAAAACAACTTAAACGGTGTTGTAGTGCACGCTCAATAAATCAAAGGTGCACACATCATGACAAGGTATACCAAGCAGAGATCCTGGAGAGATAAACAACAGACTTACTTAACTGTAGTAAGAGAAGAAGAAAAAGAAAAATGTGGGCAAGGTCCACCAAAAAGGGACCACTCTGACTGGGTAAAGATCAATGTGCATTTTACAAGAAATTTGGTCACTGGGAAAAAAAAAAACAAACAGTGCCCAGAATTAAAAAGACGTGATGAACAAGTGCTTTAGGCCAGCTCATGTCTAGCTGTTCCTCAGAGAAAGCTCCACACATTCGAGACATCTCTTGATATAGATGGTAACCCCTTTATCCCTCCTTCCTCTCCAGTCCCTTCTGAACATCCTGCAGCCATGCCCCAGTCACAGGACTCATCCCACCAAATTTCAGTAATGACAATAAGGTCATGCTTTCTAGCAGCATGGTGGCTTCAAGGTCCCTGGTTTTTGCTCATGCTGCATACATTGGTTTAGCCACATGCTTAAGGCTCATGAGCTGACTCCCAGCATGTGGTGTTATGACTGAATTATTTTCACATTTGGAGCACTGCAGTATCACCTCTATGCTGTAGAGGCCAGAAGCTGGCAGGAGCGAGACTTTACATCACCCCAACCAAATCAGAAATACAGAAAGACTAGCTGCCAATGAGTTTTAAAACCATAAAGCAGAACAGAAGCTGATAAGAAAAGCAAAACAAACTGTCCTTGGAAAGATAAACTTCACAGCTGACATAAGAAAAGCAACCATTAAAGTAAGCAGGGGTGTTACAAGCCTCTAGTTAAAAACTGGAAGTATTTTGAAAGCTAACAGAAATTAAGAACACATGCAAGCCTTGAGCTGAAAAACAGGCTGACCTTGAAGTAACTGAATCTGCCTTTCTGGTTCTCTGGTCTTATGGCCTTGGTAACAGAAAATATGCATCACTTCCTGGTACCGCATAGCTGCATAGGTATCCAAAAAGACCTGTCTGGTATGAGACAACAGGGTCTTTGCCCCACCTGCTGCCTGTTACCCTGATTTGTCATTAACATTGCTACCTCCAGGCCCCAAGTGCTAAACAAAGCCAACTGAACTGCTCCAAGATTCTGGGCCAACTTTACCCGTCAATGCAGGCCCTGGACCAAGGACAGGGAGGCTACCCTGAACGCTGTTTGGGTTTTTTACAGATCACCATATTCATTCTGCCCTGGATGTCTCAGTCAGCTAGTGCTATGGTATCTCCTGTCACACAATCCAGCACAGTCATTATATCCTGTAAGCACCAACAAGGTTATACGCATCTCAATGCAGCATTCCAAATCTCCAGACTCAAAATAACACTGAATCTCTCCTATACATTTAAACAAGTCTAGGAGAAATCATTGCATCTTGGGCACATGAAATTTTCAGCTGAAGCAGTGCCCACTTGTGAATGCTTGAATCATCCAGGCAGAAGTCTGGTGACAAAAGCAGTAGTTTCTCTTGTATCATCTAACATAAAGAGCTTGCACAAACTTCTAAGTGGTGTTTGCAGAACAGCACACAAAACTTTTTTTTTGTTTCTTTTCTCTCCTGGTGGGGGCTGGCCCAGCATCGTCAAAATGCCTGCTTGGGTACTGCTTGCAAGGACTAGCACACAGAAGTTAAAGCAGCCTATAAAGTTGTTATACAGCCTCCTTAACAGTTCATTAATTACCACTGTTAATTCTTATTGATACTGCACCACTGCTCATCACAGGGATCTAGCAGATCAAAAAGCAGATTTAGGAGGAGAGTTACAGACTTCAGTGTTGACAACTACTGACATCTCTAGCCAACACCCAGATCACACAGCCCTGAGAAGCCCATATGAATATTCCTGGACTTCAATTCACAACCTTGCATAGATGTTAAAATATATAATGTTCATAGCTCCTGTAATAGTGAACTTGCATATTTGTGCAAAGAAAATTATGTGTCAGATTGGTTGCATTAAGAGTGGACCAAGAAGCTAATCACTTCTATGTCTCCAATTACATTTTTCCCTTGTCAAAAAGAGTTAAACCACCACAATTCCACTGTATTTTAAAATGTAATTCAAACCTGGACCCCTGCTGTCTTTAATAGACATATAGACTAAATGCCAGTGAGAAGGGATTTTAAAATCTGTATTTTAAGCACTGCAGTAGTATAACCAGTCAGGACACAAAATTGTTGTAATTACTAACTCATTGCATTACTGCAGAGAAGTATATTCTACAATGTCTTTCAGAAAAGAGATAGTAAAATAATTATACAAAAAAATCAAGACCATCAGGACACTTCTAAATTATTAAAAGATCATGCACCACATGTATTTGGGATGTTAAGAAAGGGCTGGTTTAATTTGATTTTTCTGATGTGAATAAGCCACATTCCAGGCTTTTCTGATGTGAAGTGACTCTAATAAAGTGTCTTGTAATGGGGAGAACCAGCTGAGTTTTCAGGCAAATAACACTGAAAATGGGCTGGAGGTCACCTGGCCTATTCTTTCAGCCTGTGATCTGCACTTGAAAGGCACTTGGGAGGAAGGAATGTGGGTTCTGGAACAGATATATTGTCCTGATGTCTGTGCATGTCCTGTGCACCATAAGTTCCTCATCCTGTCATGTTATATATTTTATTCCCAGTGAGAAAATGGGAGAGCAGTTTTCTTACTCTTGACAGTCAGAGAGTATGACGAGTGGAGATAAAAGTCTTTTGCTGAAACTTTGTTTTGAGTTCCTTAAATTGTGTAAGCAAGAAACATTTAAAAGGCACTCAAAGGCCTTTTAACACTCAAATTCCTTTACAGTTTAATCCACTTTTAAAGGACTATCTGATGCCAACAAAGTTAAGTAGTATGTTATACTGTGATGTTTTCCTTAAACATATGGTAAAACATCCTCCAGATCCAATCCAATCAGGAACAGATTTAGTTTGATTTTGAGACCACAAAACCTGCAAGTAATAGTTTAGGAATATTTTGAAGTGAATAAGTAATGCAACTTGGAAAAGAGGATGCATGGTATCAAGTACCCACTGTTTTTACTCTGTCAAGAAACTGTGGGCTGTCACTTAAGCCTGCTTTTCTCTCAAGTGTCATCAAGTGGAAATTTTGCTCCTTTCAGGGCAGTGTTTTAAGTTGAAACCTATGGACACACTAAACCAACTCAGCCAGATGGGAAGCCTGAAAGTATACTGAGGGACAAAATTTAGCTGCTGCAAGAAGCATTAGAAACTGGCAGTGATATTTGTCATGAACAGGTCCAGTGCCAAACTAGGTATGTTGGGATCAACTCCAAGAAAATGCAAAGTCCACAACTAAATAGTAAGCTAAAAAGACAGGGGAGTGGGACAAGGGGGGAAGAAGAAATAAGAAGAAACAGTTTAGAGGAAAGCACATATTTTTCCTTCTCATGTAAAGTACAGGAAGAATTTTCAAGTGATTTGTTGTCATTACCATTTTGATACAAGTAGTGCATGCTGCTATAGGAGAATTTCAGTTAACACTGTTGACAGTGTTAGTGTAATTTCTGTTGTAGGAGGCACTCCTTTCCCATATCTCTGTTGACTTGCAGAGCCCCAGTCCATACCAAGGAAGGGGAATGCAGCACTGAGCATGGAGATGGGTGATTTTGAGGCTGACGAGCACACCCACTTCCTCTTTTCATATACTGGTCTGTAATTACTTTGCTGTGAAACAAAACCTGTGGACAAGAGGGCTCAATGACAGAAAAGTGGTAAGCCAGACTTCTGTGCAGTGTCTAATTTTAATGTTTATCTAATCAGTGTGTAACTGAAAATGTTGCCAAATGACAGCTAAAACCCTGAAAACATGCACTGTGATCATCCTTTTATCACCAGTTACAAGTAGTTGTGGGGACAGGAATCTAGGATGGCAATTTTTGTTCTGTTGTTAAGTTCAAGAGTGAAATCAGAAATAACTTTAAGTAAGAGTCAAATGTAGTCCAAGTCTGTAGGTGAAAATAATTTCAGGGACAGACACTTTGATCTGTCCATTAAAATAGCAGAAATTCAGAGATCAGTTTTTTAACTTAGTACTTGCAACTACTTAATTGAATTCAGAAACTGATGGGTGCAATGTTTCCTTTCTAGCACACCTGCATGGAGGAAGATGTTATCACATCCGTTCAGGCATACATACAGCAGCAAAAAATTATAAATACAATGTCAGTTGTTTTCTTTCTTCAGTTGCTATAGACAAGCACCTGAAGTAGGTAGAGTGGCATCTTTCCATACTGTCATTCTCTGTATTTTCATTTGCTAAGACTGTTTCCATAGTACTTTAATGAAGTATATATACAGAAATAATGGCATTCTCATGACATCTGAATAACAGTTGTATATTCACTTGCCCCTTGTCAATGCAGGAGCAGGCTCACTCACCATGTTAGGCTAACAACCATTGCTTTATTTACCACATGAGGCTATCAAACAGAATTAGTAGATAATTTATGTACCTATGGATTTGCAGTTGTCATTCTTCACATTTTCCCCACTTCTCCTTTTTAAAAAGCTTTTTGCACAGTATACAGCCCTTCCTATACTTTTAAGTGATCCCCTCCGAATCCTTTCCAAATTTTGACATGGATGTTGTTCAAGAAAGCAAAGAAATGGTCAATGAACAAATAAGAGAAAGAAAGAATTGTTCTGTTCATTTATATTTAATGGAAAACATCTTGTTTTTTTAAATTCAGTGTTAAATACCAAACCTTTTCTCATTTGAGCCACAAGACAGCTCTAGTGTAAATCATTGGAATTAAGCTTTTTCACTTTTCCCCTAGTCCTGTTTAGAGCAAAAGGGTTTTTTTAATATATATACACATATACATACATACATACAAACATATATATAAAACTATAGTTATAATTTTTATAAATATGCTTAAATCTTGAATCAATTAAAAAGTTTGATCCCATTTTGGGAGCAAATCTTGGATCAGTTCTTGGGTCAAACAACATCTGTCTGTCATTATATAACATTAGTTGAAAACAAAATATTTTATATATTTATCCACTATAAGATGTGAGGGTTTAAAATCAGCCACAGAGTACATGAACCAGAATGAGTGGAATTACAGTAATGATGTCCTGTGCTAACTCTAGTAATATAAGAGATAGTTGTATCCATTTATCAGTACAGTTTTTCTTTCTTAAAAAAGGACACTATTGCCTTGCAATGGGTGGAATCTTAGTTATATAATGGTCCAACATTTTGAAACTTGTGGCAAAGGTCTGTAGTGCAAATACTTAATCTACAAGCAATACTTGGTGGGAGTGTGTTGGTACATCTATGTGCAGTCAACAGCATTGGCAGCATCCTGCTTCTTTGACAGAGAATTGGGCTGTTTATCTTGGCACCTGTTTTGTCTGGGACATTTTTAGAGGAAACACTCTTCAAAGTACAGTGCTGTGCTTGCATATGCTAGGGAAGTATGATATGGCTTATCCTTCCTTTGTAAAGAGAAGCAGGTGACAGTGCAGGGCACAGTGCTGTGCATAGGGTAGGTGTCTAAGCAGGGGGTAATATGATAATGAGCCTTCTGCCTGCATGCTCCACCCCAACGTGTAGCCCTGTTCACAGGTCTCCAGATGCAACTGTAGGAGTGCAACATGGAGGCTGCAATTCCTATTTCCTTCAGGTTCTGATGCACTGCTATGTCAACATCCTTTGTTGCTCTCTCAGATTCCTTCTGTAAAACCTAATGTCTCTCACACATCCTCTTCCATACTGCTTCACAGAGGGGGAAGTCTTCCCACCTTTCTCCTCTCAAAGGCAGAAGGGGAGTAATAATATAGATGATATAGATGATAGTCACTAAATGTAGACTTGCCCAGGGAGTCATCATCTCACATGCCTTTGTAACTCCCCCTGCCTGGGATCCCCTTCTTCTTCCCCCCTTCCAGGGTCCCAGCTCAAAAATCTTGTCCTCTTCCAGCTCCAGCTCCAGCTCCAGCTCCTGGCACAGATTTCCAATACTTGTCTAGCAGATGTACTTACAAAAAAAATCATTCAGACAAGACCCCAGTAGCTTAAAAGAGAGGACCAGGATGAGAAAGATGGACCACTGTAGACTTTCTCAGCCTTCTTTTTTTTTAATTTTTATTTTATTTTATTTTATTTTATTTTATTTTATTTTATTTTATTTTATTTTATTTTATTTTATTTTATTTTATT
>VZUI01060032.1:50647-89186 GCA_013401135.1 Cettia cetti | reverse complement strand
AAAAAAAAAAAAAAAAAAAAAAAAAAAAAAAAAAAAAAAAAAAAGAAGAAGAAAGGGGGTGGGAGTGAGGAGGGGAGGTTCCCTTGCTTTTTTTGTAGCGCTGTTAATTCCTGCTGGAGCTTGTTTGCCGCAAGCTCGGTTCATGGCAGTAACAGAAGCAGCAGAGCCTATTCGGTAGCTCAGTGCTCTCAATGAGGTCAAGCTGGATCAAAGGGAAGCCTCCTGTGGAAGCATCTACTGTAAGTTCTGATGCTGCTTTTTCCGTGCTAGCTCCAAATGAATTGTAGCCTGTATGACTGAGCCAGGCTTCAGTGCTTTATCCTCCCCAGCTGATAATTTTGTGTGAGGTTGTCAAGTTTTATGTTAATTGAACTTGTCAGTGAGGCATCAGTTGGGTAATAACGCTGTGCGTTTAGAGAAAAGGGCTTACCGTTCTCTCCTTTTATTTTCTGAGGGAGTGGGAAGAAGAAAGTGTGGTTTTGTCCTTTTGAAAAGCTCCAAGCTGTTGAGGTTACAGCTCACCAGATTCTGTTTTATGTAATCTACATATTCTACTTTCTAAATAAAGCAACTGTAAAGTGTCTTGCAAAGATGCAAGTATGCAAAGATGTCCTTGGGTTTTACCAAATAGCTATACTTTTAGGAATAGCTACCTAAACATTTAAGTAATTAAAAAAAATAAAAAAAGAGAAAGTACTTTAATTCAAATCTTGGAAACCTTCGTAGTAACTGAATTTCAAAGAAACTACTCTTACACAAGCTGCAGTTCACCTGAGGGGTCTCTAATGTGATCATTCAGATATATCCTTTGAAACCTAATTCTGGATATCAGCTGGTTTTAGTGAAACTTTCCAGTTGTGTAGGCTTCCACAGTGAGATGAAAAATTTCTTGTTTTATGTAATGAACTAGCTGTTCCTGCAGAAATGCAATTTAGCATGAAATAATACTAACTTTTGTGGGGAGTGTTGTCTCATTTACAGCACAGAATCTTTGGGCAATAATGACATGCTGGGCTGTAATTTTTCATCTACATAAACCAATTTTTTTTTCCCTTGAAGTACAAAAAGCTTACTTAAATACATATCTGGAAGGCTTGCAGAGTGATTTCAATGGATTGAACAAAGTAACTACCACCTGTTTGGATTATTGTTAGTTATACATTGTAAACCCTGAGGAAAAATAAAATATCACAAGTCATTATCCCATTTGCTATAAAGTTCCTCTTGAAGGGACTGGCATGGTGCCTGTCTATTGATATTCAGCCTGTATTTTTGGAAACTCAGCAGCACTGGCATTGTGCTGTGAGGTGATGAAGTGTTGCAATAGTTATAAAGTGTTATGGCAGTGCTCTACTTCCCAAAATCTAATGTCTTTGGGTTTTTTTCAGAGGTGTGTTCTTTAATTATAGTAGTATTTTTATCTTCTTTGGCTAATATCTTGACTTTCTTAAATATCTAACTTCGAAATTGGATAGAGAAGGGAAAAAAACTGTGAAATCGGGTCATGCAGCATCTATGTATGACATGAATATTTGCTGGGGAGATTTATGAAACAAACTTGAAGACTCATTTTCAACTGCATACTTACTTACATTTAATGAAAAGATGACTTGTTACTTAAATATGCTATGAGTTTTATCTGACTGGATTGCAGTATAAATACGAGAAGACAATGTGTAAATTAGCATCTCATATTTAGCATCTCATTCTGAGGAAATGATCAAAAGGCTTTATAAACCCATCGCTGGGTTTTTTATTTATTTTGACCTTTGCATCTTTGCTTGGTTTTAACAGAGGCTGTCTTCAGTTCCATCAAGACAGCTCCATTTTTAAACATATATAGTGGGGGGAAAATGCCCATTTTGATCTTTTTGTCCAGATGGTTACGTTTCTTTTCATTTCAGCATTCAGCTTCTGAGTTGATCCTAGTTGAAGATGAAATGACAGATACTGAAGATAATGAAGAGGAGGATTTAGGAGTCATGGATGATCAACGTAGTGTAATTCTCCATCTCATCTCTCAGCTCAAACTTGGCATGGACCTTACCAGGGTATGAACACTGTATCTCTCTTATATTTGTTCACTGTTGTTTTTAATTCTCATCCTTCTGTGTGTTTGTGTGCACAGCTGGTTCTTGTGAGTGTGTTTTGCCCCTGTGGACAGTGAAGTTTTCCTCTTTATGAAAGTGTAGACCCAGAGAGCTATGGAGTGCTGTCTCTTGCTAGGCAGGCTTTCACATGAAGTGATCACATCAGATATTTTAGAGATGGAGGGGGAGGGAAAGAAGAAGAAAAAAAGTCCTCCAAACCTCTTGCCTATTTTTTTTGCAAGTATTTCAGAGTAACCATATGTTGTGTATGTAACCCACAAGTATGTCAGGGTGCACTGGGGGTTTGTGAAACTATAATGGCAATTGTATGGATGAAGGATATACATATTCACGTAACTGCTTTGTGGATTGGATTCCATTTAATTGCAAGTCAGCTTCAAAAAAACCCATGATGGTAAAGAAATTGCAGTCTTCAGAGTATCAGTTCTTGCCTGTGTTGAGCAGCTCACCGGTTTAACCTTCTGTGCATTCTTCTGGTCCTAGAACCAGTATTGTCACAAGCTTATCCGTACGGATACGAGCAAAGAAGTTACAGTGTTGAAGGCATTTTCCCATGAGTCCTTAGAGCTTTGGAAATGAGGTAGATGTTAAGGAAGGAAGGAATGCTGCTTTTTGAACTGTCTTGTATTCCAGTGAAACCTTCTCATGGGGCTTAATAAATAATCAAGCAGATTTTTGTAAACATATGGAATATCCTTTCCTTGCGCAAGGGTTTTCTACTCTAAAAATCCCCCAAATAAAACTCCTGTAGTCCACTTCTCACAAATAAGACCTCATTATGACACTCTCCACAAGTGATACAGAGGTTGGAAGGACCAGAGAATTTCTCTGGCACATGAAGTAGTTTTTGCAGGAAGTTTTTCTCATGGACATTTTGATATTCTGAAGAGCTCATCTGCTTTTCCTTTTTTTACATATTAATGAAAAACTCTAACTTTTTTTACAAAATAAAATTTTCTCAGTATAGTTTTTTCTGCTTCTTCTGGAACAGTTGTCAGTCTTTTAAAATAACCACATTTTTAAGACTGAGCAATCCTGTGTTCTGTTGCTGAGTAGCTGCACAGAAATGAATGTTTCATTCTAAATAAAACAAAAGTTTCATCATTTAATTTTGAATAATTTATACCTGTCACTTTTTAGTATGTCTGGGGTTATATACAGTTCATTTTTGGTTTTGTTTTTCATACATTCTTGCTTTTTCTTAACTCCTCCTCTTTTCTGTGTTGGTTTTCTAAGGCTGTCTGAATCTATAAGGTTCAAACACGGATTTCTTATCCGTGATTCTTGTGTCTTCAAAACATTTTGTCTTTGGCAACAAACAAGATTTTTCTTTCCTGATTTTCACTGTCATCTTTTTGTCATGGAAGAGTAGGCAAAACCCAAAGACACACAGTTAATGTAAATAAGAGACGTGTAGACACTTACAAGAAAAACATGAATGTAAATACATGTATGATACCCTATTTCTTAGATAGTGTTCTTAAAACACAGTTTTTAAAGATAATGATAAATGTTGAAATGAGAAGAGAAACAGGCATATGGCAGAGTTAGATCTGCCTGTAGATCTCTGTGTGATGCATGAATACACATATGATAAGTATTAACGAGACATGCCACATGTGCACATCACTTTTCTGCCCATTTTGAGGATTAAAAAAAAATACTGGACAGCTGGCTGCCTTTTTTTTTTTTTATCAACTTTGCTTACTGACATGAGGCCCTTAGGGCCACTGACATGTGATGGTAAAGCTGGGTTTGTTGGCTGCATTTCTTCCCGTTTTTCATTATTCCTCTGAAAGTCAGATTTCAGAGCACCTTGATGCTCATTACCTTCTGCTGGAAGTGGTTGTGGCGCAGCAGTGGCTGGTACCAGAGGATATTTTTACATGTTTCCATTTTCCTGTGTCTTCTTCCCTTGGGCTGTCTTTGGTTCTTTCTGAGAGCTGTAGATTGCTGCATGATACTCACATGAACAAGCAGCTTTTTCTGAGCCCTTGGTTGTTTTGGGTTCTGGATGCATGAGCATTACCTTCACATTCTATATCACAGGAAACAACATCTTTTCCTTATGTTAGCCGTGGCCTTGCCTGTGCTGACAGCAGTTTCCCACAGTGAAGATAGCTACATTTAGTGTTGTGGAGGTGCTTCACTTCTGGAATGTGTCATACTGCTGTGCCTTTTAGGGAGGAGTTAAAGAGCAAAAAACTACTGTGAAGGAGAACACATGCAGTGAAGTATCAAATCTGTGTGGGGATTTGCTAGAATGGGCTAGACTCCGTGGTGGCCAAAAGACTTCAAGAGCTAGAGAGATTTGGGTGGGGAGCAGTTCACAGCAGCAGAATGTGCTACACAACTGATGCTTTGGGCTGGGATAGCCCTTTCAACTTCAGTTAAAACTAGAATTGCTGGGGGAAAAAAACCCCCAAGAGTCTAAATTTTTTGTTCTTCAGACTTTTAAAAAAATGAAAAATAATGCCAAAACCCACTGACAGCCTTTGTTGGCAAATGGCATCTAATGGATTGCAGTTAATGCTAACAGTTTGTACAGATGGGTGATCACCCCTGCATTCTCTCACCTTCCTTACGTGGTTTATATGTGCTAAAAATAAAGGGTTGCCATTCTGTTTAAAAGGTCTGCCAGTAATTCTGCAGAATGTGAACCTGTTGTAAATTAACAGTGGTGTGTTCATGATGTCATAAGTTTTTATTTTGCTTGCCAATATTCTTTTACCTTGCAATTTTAAAATGTAAATGGCATGAAAATAGCTTGTTTTATTCCCACAGTGACACAGATGACAGTGAAAAGAAAGCTTTTACACCTCTAAGAAAAGGATATCTCAGCATGAGGTACCTTGGCTGGATTTCTGAAAAAATTAGGGAATGGTGCTGATACCCATGTGTTTCCTCAGAGTAAATAATAGTAGGGATAAATATCTGTGTTCATAAGATGTTGTGCTCATTTTTCTCAGTTGCATTCAGATCTAATGAAGCGAATTCAGACCCAGGAGGTTATAATCAAGTTTTGAACCAGTATTGTCTTTTTAATGAAAATGGAAGAATGCCTCTTAAACTGCTTTCTTTTCATCTGAAGCCTGAGAAAGAGTAAGAATGGATTATTCTAACATTTTAAAATGCAGTGAGGTGATTTTTTTTGCTTCAGACTTCAGCAACTTGGTATTTGTACTCTAGAGAGTTTCTTTTGTCCAATTGCTTGTCATGCTGGCATTTTTTCAGAGGAAAAAATTAGTCAGCTTTGACTTCTTATGCAATTTAAAAAAAAAAAAAATCGTAGTCCTGTCCAAAGCCAGTATAAAGAACATGGGTCCTAAGTGTATTTTTCTGGACACTTCATTCTGTCTGGCTGCAGAAGAGTTGAAAACCTCATTCCTTTAAAAGCTGGAGTGATAGCACAAGTGCACAACAGCCCAGTGCTAGCAGGAAGAATGCTGTACATTTGCATATTTGTTTATTTCTATTTTTCTTATTTCTGCAGAAATAAAGATAGGGCCAATTAAAAAAATTGATTGGTGTGATTTTTTTTTTGGCTATATTAGTGTGTGGTGGGGTTATATTGAAACTTAGAGGCTATGAGATTATTTAGTAAAAGGCAATGTTTTGTAGTGATATTTTGTAATATTGCAGTTGTGTAAGCTTTAAAATTCAAGCATTATTATTTCATAGTTCTGTCTCCTTGTGTGGAAACAATTCAGTTATTCAGTGGATCCTTTCCTGCCACAATTAAGGATGTCATTTCCAGCTTAGTTGGGCTTTTAAAGCAAGTTCATTTGAGCTGGAGTTCAGGCCTTATTCAGATTTTAAATTGATTCTTGAAACCCAATCATAAGAGTCCAGTGATTCATCACATCTCATTTAGTGGCAGTGCTGGTGTAGCTGTGTTCAGCAAAGCACACATGTAGGGCTTAAGGGAGGAGATACCGAGACTACGACCACGTTGGTGGGATGAAACCAGGGCAGTCTTAGTGTTGAACCATAAAATCTGCATCATCTGTACTATGGTTTGCAGCTTTCTTCTCCTCTTTTTGTGCTAATAAAGGTCACTCTCTTTAGGGAGGGGCTCTTGGACATAGTGAGATGCAGAGTGCCGTTTATTCAAATGACTTTGCCCTTTCAAGTCTCCTCAGTGACCTCACAAAGGCACTACTGATATTTCTAGACAGAAGTTATGGGAGTTTTTTTTATGTTTTGCTGTCACTTTCCCCTTTGGTAACCTGATCTTTTAGTGTAAAATTTATATTAAAATGAGATCCTGAATTGAAGATCTCAACTGCTGAATTGCATTTTTTAAAAGATTATGTTGGATAATGAATATTTGGTCAGAATGAGAATGCTGTGAGGAAGATGGAATTGTTTGAAGAGCTAAAAATAAGAAAACTTCATTGGCTTTCCACTTTGCCTTCAAAGTTTTGGATTTCACTTTTGAAAACCAGTCTCCTCAGCCTGTCACTGTTACACCACCAGGACTTTAGGCTGTCTTTAGCTTTCAATCTGCCACACATAGTGTAAAATTAAGGTCCTCCATCATTCAGGGCCTCAATAGATTGGTAGCAGAAATCATGTGGAGTCCTTAAGGCTTAGAGTGTAGAGTCAGAGGAATATTACAAATGGAACTTTGCTTGATTTATATCTAAACTTGTAAAACTTACTAGCCTATAAGGGACTGTGCGTGTGTAAATATAAAATACAGGAGAGAGCCAACAAGCAGATAAGTTACCAGACACAGCAGTTCTCTCTTTTTGCAGGGAGGTACTGTGACTTGCTGTATAGCTGTAAAGACTCTGAACCTCTGTGACTGGAATTCTTGTTCCTGTTTACAAGTTCTGTTTGAGAAGGGCTGAATGAATAATAAAAGTTTGACAGCTTCTATTTTGTTATCCATGGGATCCAAAAGGGCTGGTCTGTGCTTTGGACCCACTTAAAATAGCAAGCTGGGCCAGCAAGGGGAAGGCAAACGTGTTTGTGACAAACAGTGGCTCCCTGCCTGCTGTAAATAACCCTTGCTTTTGGGAAAGGGAAAAAGTAACTTCAATGAAGAATTAAAGAGGAAAGAAAGCAGAATTACTGTAATAGAGGACAGCTGTTGGTTTGTGTCTGGCATCACTGAGCCACTTGGATTCACATAAGATGAATTTGTGTGTGCCAGAAGTTCCTTTTGGTGTTGTGAGAGCAACCCTTGAGCTCCCCTGTGACAGACCTGCACAATGAGGGGAGCATGGGGAGAAAGAAGGGAGAGAAATTATGTCCCATAGCCCTTGTTTTCCTTGCAGTGCCCTCTGGGATGTTTCACTGGAAACTTCTAACAGAGTGTTATGGTGAAGTGAGAGACTTTGGCAACATTTGCTTTGCTAGAGAAGGCCCTTGAGGCTGTATCCAAATCACTTTGGGCTGGCTCCCTCCAGGGCAGACTGCCTAGTGCTCAGCCCCAGGTTTTTTTCTGGGCCCATGGGAGCCTCTCTATTCCCATGATATGAATGTAATGGTTTGTGCAGTTTTTGTTTCAACTCGTCTGAACTAGAGTGAAGCCATGCAGGGGCCCACCACAGTGACATGGCACCCTCTGAAACTGAGGGGGTGTACCATGGGCTTGGGGGAGACAGCAGATCTTAGGAATGGCATGGGATTTGACTTGGGAGTTGTGGGGGGGGGCGTGACATACAACGGCACTCTAGGGAAAATGGGGAGTGCTTTCTTGCCTATAGCCCCTTGGGAAGGCTCCTTGGAATGGTTTTATACTTGGAAATAGACTCAAGATTTGGTTATGGTTTGGTTGTGTTTGGATCTCCTTGGGTTGGTCTGTTAGAGGCTTGAAGGGGCCTAATCCATGTAGAGTGGGTAGTCAGCGGCCCAGGAGTGAAATATGAAACCCGGATGTTTGACTGCAGGCATAGATGTACCCCTTACATTCTCTACCCCTTAGAGGTTGGTGATCTGTACGTTCATGTAAAATACTCATCTCTTGGTGGGTTGGGAGGGTGTGCCCCTCCCATTTGGAGGGTTACGATCAGTTTGGTTTGTTGATATTTGATGTAAATTAGTTTATGTCAAAGTATGTTTTTGTGTCCTGTAAACAAGGAAAACAATGGCTGGTTTGTTAACTGAGAGGAGAGGAAAAGGTGGATTTCCATGTGTGTGGAACAGCCCATCCCTGTTGTGTGAGCTGCTCTTTAAAGTCATAATGAAATAGGAAGCAGCCTGCATGGGTATCAAGGCCACTGCGTTTTCCTTCGCTCATTATTCACACTGCAAAGAAAATTGTTGTGGCATAGGAGGGAAATATGCTATCCCAAAATTTGGCAGGGTCAGAATTACAGCTGTCCTAACTGTTCTCTCTCCCCCTTTCCCCTGGGTAGTGTGATCACAGGGAAATCATATATGCCTTTGTCTGCTTTGCATACAGGTAGTGCTTCCAACATTTATTTTGGAGAAAAGATCCCTGCTGGAGATGTATGCAAATTTCATGGCCCATCCAGACCTGTTTTTGTCAATTGCAGCTGGAGCCACTCCCGAGGAAAGAATTATCTGCTTTGTGGAGTATTATCTAACAGCTTTTCATGAAGGCCGAAAGGGAGCAGTTGCCAAGAAGCCCTATAACCCTATAATTGGTGAAACCTTTCATTGCTCATGGGATGTGCCTAAAGATAAAGTGAAAGCATTCAGAACTAATGGTGCCTCCACGGTTTCTAAGGACTCAGCCAAGGAGCCTGGCCAGGACCAGTCCACGTGCTACAAGCTGAGGTTTGTAGCTGAACAAGTGTCTCATCATCCACCAGTATCTTGCTTTTACTGTGAGTGCAAAGAGAAGAAAATGTGTGTGAACGCTCACGTGTGGACCAAAAGCAAGTTCATGGGCATGTCAATAGGTGTTTCTATGGTAGGTGAAGGTAAGAAATGTGCTTTTATTCTGCTTTTTTTAAGCTACTATTTCTGAGTGTCAACAGAAGTTCAAATGTTTTCTTGCTTGTTCTCTCTCTGACCTTTCATTTGAACCTTATGACTGTTTGCTTTTGTGAAGTTTGGAATGAAAACTGTAGGATTCATATAACCTTTCGCTATCCAGACAGAATATGAAATGCACATTACATATATAAATGTGTGCTTATATTGATGAGTCTCTGTTAATATATATGGCCAGACTTCAGAAATAATAAGGTTACAATAGCAAATGACAAATTATAGCATAGTCTGTAAGAATATTTTTGTCTTGTTCACTTTTAAAGTAATATGGGATTTGGTGTTCACAATTGGAGCAAAGCAATGAGAAAGACCATGTTTTTGCATAAGCCTAACATTTGTTTTTCATAATTTCTGCAAAGAGTCATGATTTCTGTAGTGTTTGCAAAGTTAGTGTATTTTCATAAGCTTTCTAGAAAGTCACACAGTAGAGGTGTGAATCCTAATTTTCTGTATCATGCATATGCAGTCTGGATTGTGATAAATCATTGCTCTGCTTGAGTTCAGAAATACAGGGAGTCATAGCAAATCCTTAATGGATGATCTGAGCTGATATACACACTGGTACCACTGTTGTCACTGCCTGGTGACATTGGGCTAAGTGTGCTTGTAAACAATTAAGTCCCTTTGGCCATTTGAGGGTAAGTATGGATTTTAGTGTTTTGCTTAAGTAGTTTTTATTCTGTAGTCTCAGAAGTATGAGGACAGCTTGCTTCTTTTTGTCATCATTAAATGCTATGGTATTAAAGGAAGTAAAAAGATGGAGTGGGAAATGCAGTGGTTCAGTTTTGCTTATTAATAGCAACAAAATAATTACGGTGAAAAAATACAGGTGTATTCTGCTATTTCCACTATCTAAAATTAAAGACCAGTGGAAAGGAGTACAATAG
Organism: Cettia cetti; assembly: GCA_013401135.1. NCBI lineage: Eukaryota > Metazoa > Chordata > Aves > Passeriformes > Sylviidae > Cettia > Cettia cetti. The sequence goes on along the minus strand of VZUI01060032.1, from coordinate 79,216 downwards.
CTCCTTCCCTGATGGCAATATATTCCCTTTTTTAATAGAAGAGACTTTAGAGCTTTTAATGAAGCCTTCTTTCTACTGGTTTTGATATCCTTGTGATAAAAAGTCTATGTTAGCACGTGTGTTTCCTTCTTCCTATGACTAAGGTATTTTGCTTTGAATACAGAGTTAAGGAAGTTGGAAAGGGAGTGTCAGAAGGGAAATTGGTTTGTCTGTCTCCTGCCTGAGCTACTGCCAGCCTGAGTCATTGGCTTAACATTCTGCATTTTTCTCGTACACGTTCATTTCTCGTACTCTTTTGCTCAGTGAAGGGAACTATTTAATGGAAATAAAATTAAACACAAAGTCACTTATGATTATGTAGGAGTAGGGAAATTTCTTTCTCTTGCTGCTAGCACACACAGTTCCCTGGGATTGGGGGTGTCTACTGTGGGGATTATTTAAGACTTCAAAGTCCTGATCTGTCCCAGTTTTGAGAGAGAAAGGGTCTAAGAATTAACTGCTTACTCACCCCAAGGATTGTTTAATATATGCTTGTGAGTGTGAGTTCTTCTCTATACTCTTTCTTTGTTTCATAATCCTGGAAAAATCCCAGGAGTGAGGTCAGGCTTTGGGGAACATCTGCAGTAGCAAACTCTTTTATTCCAAGGTTTGCTGCTGTCTTTGTAATGTGCATTCTGGGAGGAAGTCTGGGTTCACCAGTTTATAGTTACTATTCATCTTTTTGTTCGTGTAAGCAGTGCAAGAGCAGGGACCTTCAGAGCGGCAGCATTTCTGGGAAGCGATGGAGACGCTTCAGTGCAGCCCAAGCATTTCTGTTGCATGTTGAGGACTGGCACTGGGCAGCAATGAGTTGTACCACTGAGGCTTTTCTATTGTCTTAAAACAGGAAATCTAAGCCTGACAGCTTGTTTAAAATGCCAGCTTTGCTGTGCAGTTCCTTCACTTGAAACTGCACTTTCTTTAATTTTTTTGTTTGTTTATTTTAGGTCCAGGGAAGTCTTCCTGATTTAGTTGGTGTGTGGATTTGTCAAGCCGTGCAAAAATTAGAATCTACTGCAGATGCTTCTTTCTTATGTGCTGCATAAGTTTAAATTCTGTAGTAGATTGAGGTCAATGTGAGTAGCAGGGTAGATTGCTGAGCCGACAGAAAGGAGCTGCTGGACTAGAAGTGTGGAAAACCTAAGCCTGTATTTACACAGGGCCTAATAATGTTTTTTAATGTGAAATATAATCTGGAGGTTTTTTCCTTGTGTTTAGGGACATGTTATTGTTGCCACATTTCATATGGGGTGAATTAATCTAGCAAAGCTAGTGAGTTGGGCCGTAGAAAGGTGCTGTTAGTCAGAAGGCATATGAAGCTACTTAAAGTTAGCTCCTTGGAGCAACTTTTGCCCACCAAGATGGGCTAGTAAGGTTGTAGAATCTTATTTTAAATTGTTGAAGCAGATTAAGTGAGTTTCTGGGAGTGAAGTATTACTGATCCTGCTTTTTATGAGAGACAAAGTAACATCTCATGGATCATCAAAACCTCTGGGTTTTGATTGTTTTGAGGGTTTTTTGCAACTGTGCATTGGATGACCAAACTAATCATGCGCTATTGTTGGGATTTTGTCTTTTCCCTTTCTCCTTTCTTTTTTAATTTCCCCTCATTATGAGCATTCAGCCCCTTTTTTGCCTGTTGCTGGAGTTAAATTACATACACTTGGGGGGGACCTTTGACTTTTTGTAAGCCCAGTAAGGATTTTAGATGTTGCATCCTGTTACTTGAAAGACAGTTTCCTTGATACCTCTAATATACCTGTGTCTGTTTTGTGATTTGGGTTAAATAATTATGCTGTTGCTTCAATATTAGTTTCATTATACTACAGATTGAATCAGTACTAATCATTATATGAGAGGGGGGAAAAAATCCTTCCAAACAGAGTGTTAGAGAACTGTAAATAATGTTTTGGATATATTAGTGGTAGTGAGTGACCGTCTTGTTCTAGTCACATACGTATCAGAACAGTTCTGTTTGACCAGGTTGCCTAGAGAAATTGTGGATGCCCCATCCTTGGAGGTTTCCAAGGCCAGGTTGGATGGGGCTGTGAGCAACCTGGTCTAGTGGAAGATGACCCTGCCCACAGGGTTTGGAACAAGATGATTTTTAAGCTCCCTTCCAACACAGACCATTCTATGATGATTCTGTGACGATGACCAGAAACATCATTGTAGCCTAATGTTGAATACAAACAACTGTAGTGAGTTTTGAAACTTTGCTCTCTACTGAACAATACTGTGTGTGTCCCTCCAATAGTTCATTGAAGCTTTTTCTACTACAGTTGTCTATTTGCAGAAATAAAGTAGTACCAAATTTTGGACCTATAGTGTGTAAGGAATATGGTAATGTGTCTGTGGAGGCTTTGAATCATATTTTTATAGAAATTCCTTAGATGTATAGAGCACATTTCTCTTTATGCTTTTTATTAGAAACTGACGTAGAATGTCATGGAAGTACAAAGGTTTATAAAGGAATTTTAAGAATTAGGGGATTTAAGAATGGTATGGTCTTGGCACAAAAAGGGTACAGCTCAGTGTCTCGGTGTGATTTTTTTGTGTATGTTGCACCTCAAAGTGACTAAGATTTTCTTTTTCTGTCTGTGGTTTTTGTTTGTTAATTCAAAGTAAGTATCATTTGCAGAGATGCAGAACAAGTGGGAGAGCACTGCTGGATACCCATGTGGGGAGCTGTTTTATATGCTAGCCTTCCTTCATCTCTGGTTATGAGTGGTCTAAATCTGGCTTGCTAATGAAATGTCACAACTTTTCTTTGCTGTATGACAAAACCCCCATTCTTCAGAGTAGTCAGCACTGAGTTTCCTCATGAGAAAGCCACCCTGAATAGAAAAGAGGGTATTTTGCATAAAAGACTTAGGTTGCATGTGCAGTCCCCAATTCTGGTTAATGTTAATTATGTACTAATGAAAGAGTGAGGGAAGAGATGAGGCTGTAATGAACAGGGTCACATTAAGATTTAAATTAGCAAAGGATGAGGAAGTCAATATAAATATTTAAGGGTTTTTACATGGTCCATAGAATCTCTAAATGGATTCTGGTTATAGGATAAGGATGCTGTGGTGAGCCCACCTCAGTGTCAGCTGTGCCTGTTCCTTTTCTGCTCTTGGCTTTTGGTCCAGAGCAGCAAAATCCAACAAAAAGTGTCATCTTTGATTTATGGGTTAATTTTGCAGAGAGCATGAAGTATATTTAAATTGATTGCTCTGTATTGTCAAGTGGCTAGTTAAATCTTGTGTTTTCATTTCTGCTATTTTAAATGTTTTAAAAAGTAGTGAGGTATAGGCTTCCAAAATTTTTTTTTTCTAAATTGAAAATCAACTTGAAAAGGTAAGATAGGTGAAAGGTTTGGTGCGCTTTCCAGGGTAAATTTAAAAGAAAACAATAAATGTTTTTTCCTCTCTTTTTAATTTTTCTGTTCAAATATATGTATGTGTATGTAATAATAGATGTACAGGTCTATAATTTCTAGTACTGAGAAATGAGTGATTTTTTAATTTACCAGTCCCAAAGCTTGATTGCTCCATGGAATTAGAGCTACCTAAATGTTTCCCCAAGTACTCATTTTTGTGTTAATATTTTTTAGCCCGGTGTTTTTAGAACCAGTTTCATATAGCATGGCACTCATTACTTAATTTAGCAAATGGTTCCAGTCTTTGAAAAATGAGCGGCGCTCAGCACAGCTGCCTGGAAGGTTTGAGACAATAAGAGCCCAGTTCTGGCGTCTCCTGCTTTCCGCTGGGGATCTGGGCAGTTGGTGATGCACAACACCTGTGTGGGGCTCATCTCACATGTAACTTGCTGCTCTTTGTGTATTGTGAGAAAGAAAGGGTGAAGAGCTGCTTAAACAAGGAAACTCCCCCAAGCCCCTCATGTCCCATGTACTATTTGTTGCTCAGATTGCTCTCCATGCAGGCTGTGGGAAGCATTAAATCCCACATTTCTCTTCTGCAGCTTATTGATCCAGAGCCTCCTCTGGGGTTTATTGTCAATATGTGTTACTGGGAAATCAATTCACAAAGCTGCAGCATCAGTGAGGGGCATGTAAGAGTCAAACTGGGAAAATGATATGCCAGGACCATCACTTCCTTTAATGCAGGCTGAGGAGTCATGGGTAGGGGTGTGACTCTGAATACATTGCTGTAGTCAAAAGGAGAAGTAAATGGTGTTGAGGACATTTCAAGGAGGAATTTCAATATTCTGCAATGGTTTATAACAAATTCGCCCTTCTCTGTAGCATTTTTTTCTAACAAACTAGATTACTAAATCCACAGTTTCCCCCAGAGTACTGATCTGGTGCATTCTTCCATGTGTAATTGGTGCCTATAAATACTTTAGATTTTTTTTTAAATGAATTGGAAGTTTTTGAAAGAACTCTTTGATGTGAGAGGAAAAAACTGAAAATGGGAGAATATTCTACATCTTCTCATGTGCATTTACTTGTATTTTCAAACTAAACAAGAATCATCCCTTACAGCACGGAAGCAAGGGAAGAAAAATAGCCTGTGTATTTTCCAGCAGTTGTTTTTAAAGATCAGTTGCAATGTAATGATTATAAGTAGATGTTAAAATTGCATTGTAAAATAACTGTTAACTTTCAGTTAATTGGCTTTTAATTTCTCAAGATTGACACTTGGCAGGGTAGGGAGTTAATTCAAATTGTGGTACCTATTACAAATGTTGAATCTCAGCGTAATTTTTGGCTTTCTCTCCCCTAAGGGAACACAAGTCTCTGCTCAGATGTGGTGGTGCAGCCACAGTGTTTGTGGTGCTTCACTTAAATGAGATTCTGCTTGTGGGCTCTGCGAACAATGGAATGCAAAATAGTCAGGTTAATACTAAAAGTATTATCAAGTCATGAGTATTTCAGATCTGCCCCTTAATCTCTTTTAGACTGTAATTATGGAGCTGGAGTCATATTTCAAGTGAGATAGCACTTCATTAAAAAGTGTATTTATTCAGGTGTTTAAGGAATTCAGAAAATATGCTACCGGGTGCTAAAAATACTGCTGAGAGAGCTGGGTTCAGTTTTTAATATCTAACCTGCTGTGGTGGTTAAATATTTACATTGAAGGTCACTGCTGCTGTTTGCTCTCCACTTTAAATGTGCTTGGCAGCACTGCAGCTCTGAGTCCCTCCCACTTGACCAGGGTAAAAAAAAAGCTCTTGATCCCATCAGGGGGACAGAAGCAAACCTATACTCACCCATGAGGAAATTGTGTTTATCAGACCAGTTTCCTCTCATGTGAGAAAACATCACATACAGTAATGGTCAGAGGAGGATGGGAGATGGAGTGAGACTTTTTACAAGGGCATGCATGTAGTGACAAAAAAGAGGCAATAGCTTTAAAATGAAAGAGAGTAGGATTCGGTTAGATATTAGCGAACTTTCTTTACTGTGGGGGTGTTGAGATGCTGGAACAGGTTGCCCAAAGAAATTGTGGATGCTCCATCCCTGGCAGTGTCCAAGGCCAGGTTGGATGGGGCTCTGAGCAGCCTGGTCTGGTGGAAGGTGTCCCCACCCATGGCAGGGGGGTTGGAACTGGATAATCTTTAGGGTCCCTTCCAACCCAGGCCATTCTGTGTTTCTATGATTGTTCTTTATTAACCGAATTCTATTATAGCATCCATGTAATGAGTTTGATAACCAGAGTAATTTTTTTGAGTAAAAATTCTTCCTGGCTGTATGTCCAGGATGAGTGGGGTAGCTCAGCCTTCCTGCAGTGTGTTCAGCTTGGATGTTTCTGCAGGTGTGAAGCTGAGGAAGCTTGAGGCAAAACGTGTGTGTGTGTGTGTGTGTGTGTGTGTGTGTGTGTTCTGGCTGTGTCCTCCTGGCCTTTCCCTGCTGGTGAAGGTTCAGCACGTGACACCAGGAACTTGTAACTTGCCAAGGCGAAATGATTAAAAGTCCTTTTAAGTCATGGCTTTTCTGTTGCTTTTGCATGCCTGGCTCCTTGTGTCAGGCCTGCTGGGGTAGATGGTGGCTGTGTCTGCTGGGAGGCTGAGGTTGCAGAGGTTCTGAGAACAACTGCATGAGGCTGTTCTGGTTTGCAAATGTTTTCCTGTGAAATAGTTTCAGAAGGCAGAAGTGACAAATTGCAGAGTTTCCTGTGCCTTTTATTTAGTTTTGGTACCTGGAGCCAATATTCAAGATCAGGGCTCTCTTAGAGCTCTGTGCTTTTAATTTTGAGTGTGTTTTTGTGTTTTCCATGCAGTGTTAAAGGCATGTTTTCATATTGGCAGCAGTAGTGTTGTTTTCCTATTTAATGCTTTTTCATCATTAAATGTGAGATTACTTTGAAAAAGTAGTATCAGTATTCCCTTAAACAGATAGATTAATCAATACCACTAACAGTGTGTTCTTCCCCTGTGTGCCCCAGGGTGAAGGCAAATGGGCTCAGGCTCATCTTGCTTCTAAACAGATACTATTACTGTGTCAAAATAACTTCCCTGCTCTTTTTTTTTCAAATGTTTCTGGGTTCTGAGTTCTTCCTGTGATGGGTTATTTTCAGTCCCTGTTGTGAAAAAATATTTTCAAAGCTGTCATTTTTGCCTTTAGGCAGTTAGTAAATGGGACACAAAAGACTGTAAAACTCTAATAAAAAATACACTGCAGACATTTGGCATGATCTAATTCTGTGTGCAAGGTTTATGGTGCTCTTTTCCTGGTCTTATGTCCTGTTATCCTGAAGACCAAACTACAGTTTTTATGGGGATAGAGTTGTATCCTTAGCCCCAGGGAAAGCTGCAAAGGTCTGGTCAGGAAAGCAACTTTCTTTGTGCAACTTCCAAGTAATGTTGAAAAAATGTTGCTGTTGTTTTTTGTTTTTAGTTACAGCCTCATAGTGCTGAGGGTGGAGGAACCTGTACAGAATGAGATGGAATTGCCAGGAATTTTCTCTGGCTGGTAGAGACATTGGACCTGGTGCTAGTAGAGCAGTGGCACTGCTGGGCTCCTCTTTGATTATGCAAGATTTTTTCCAAAGCCTATGTGAGAAACCAGGCATTTTGAAATTAAGAAGCAAAGATAATGGGAAATTTGTAGATGCCACATTTCCTTGTTTTACCCACAGAGACTTAGAGCCTTTCACAGCATCAAGGGGAATTTAGTGGAGGACTAAATTGGACCATTTCTAACTGAATGGAGAAGTGAACAGTCCTTTGGCCATGCCTGTATTTTTTTCTGGAGGGAGATTATGATATGACACTGAGAGAGCATCTGAATTCTCAGTTTTTAGGTAGATATTCTTTGTTTTTCCACCTTTTAACAGTAATACAGACTAAGGAATCCAGTCAGATTTTCTGAAAAGTCATTTGGTACCATGCAGGACCACAGGGTACATAGTCAAATTGGTTGCTTTTGAAAATGCTTGTTGGAAGAAACTTGTTCCAGAGAGTAGTTCTTTACCAGAAAGTGCCCTCCTTCAAGGAGAGCTGCACATGATGCTCTCTGTGGATGTACAACTTGATGGTGGTAATTGCTCAGTGACCATCAGGTCTTATCAGTGAGCCTTTTTTCACCTCACTCTCTCCTCTTCCTGTGCAGGTGTTCTTCACTTGCTGGAACATGAAGAAGAGTATGTCTTCACCCTGCCCAGTGCCTACGCTCGCTCAATCCTTACCATCCCATGGGTGGAGCTTGGAGGGAAAGTCAACATCAATTGTGCCAGAACGGGCTATTCTGCCACAGTCACGTTCCACACCAAGCCCTTCTATGGAGGGAAGGTCCACAGGTACAGGAATTACTGTCATACTTTGTTTACCTGCTGCTGGGTTCCAGGGGAAAGGCTCTTGGGCATCTGTTCAGTTGTTCTGTTGCAGTATTTTATAGACAGATAGCTGAAGTTCTTTTCTGTTAGTGATGGAGATGACTTAAAGCTTTAGGGCAGTTCATTGTAGCAATACATATCATATTCTTGAACTGAATTGGATGTATTTCTCTCATTAAAATAAAGTGAATGTATCTCTCCAGGCTTTGTTACCTGTTAAAAGTTGCTGTAAATGCAGGATCAGAAAAATGTACATGGAAAAGGCAATATTTCTGCTACCCCAGCTGCTGCTTCTGTGTGAGTCTTGTAGATAAACTGGTGTTCCAGTTGGAGCTCCTGAAAGGAGGAGAGAAGCAAAAGTGTCACTGCCCATAGTGGTTTGTCCCTACTGGGGACTCCCACATCAGCAGTGAAATTCCAGATGGTAAAAATGTTATTTGCCTTCTTTGGTTTCCCTTTACTAAGGGGGCAAAGAGGTGCTGTGTAAGACAGCCTCTTGTCTTGCTTCCATGCACAAGTTGGTGTCCCAGTCATTAGCATCAGACCATATTCTTCCATATGGGTGTCAGCCATTTCAGTGTTCAGATAAATGTCCACATGGGGCTGTTTTGAAAGGATTTTTCTTTAAAAGTTGTAGATTAATAATTGGTGCCATCGGAGTGAGTGAAGATTTGAGGAAGTTGTGCTGTATTACTTAAGTAATTAAAAAATTGACTTTACAGATTACGTGTCTTTCTAAAGCACATGTGTGTGTGCTCATGGAAACACACAAAACTTCTCCCTGAATTTTGGTTTTCCAGTCCTACCTATTTTGCTCACTCTCAGACCAGTTCTTTGGTGAGGTGGCTTTAATCATTGCCTCTCAGCAGCTGAGAAGAGAACTTGCAGAGCTGAAGAACAAAGATACCCAAAGTTTTTGACATGGGTCTCTGACAGCATTATGTTCAGGTGTGAAAGTATCATGTTTTAAAAATGTCACATGAATGTCAGGGATTGTTTTTCAAGCTGCTGAGCATTACTTCATTTGGCTCTGGGCTTGAGCTGAGTATCAGAATTTTAAGTTAGGTTACTGCTGTCCTTGGCTAGAATGTCCCAAAGCTGTTGCTGTGTTAGAAGAGCTTTCCTGGGATGAGTCTGTCTTTCTTGGAGGCATCACTGCTTTGCTCGAGTAATTGGTTTGTGGAGGTAGAAAGCTGCTTGCACCCTTAGCAAGGTAGTGCTTTCATGTGCTGGTAATAAATGGTACCAGTTATTTCTGTGGTCTCTTTTTCCTTCCCCCTGGAATCAGGGTTACAGCCGAAGTGAAGCACAATCCGACGAACACCATTGTGTGCAAGGCACAGGGAGAATGGAACGGCACCCTGGAATTCACTTACAGCAACGGAGACACCAAAGTGATTGACACCACCAAACTGCCTGTTATTAGGAAAAAAATCAGGCCCATTGCAAACCAGGGGCCGCTGGAGTCCAGGTAAGGGCAGGGGCTCTGAACTTTGAGTGGGAACACAGCAGGGAAGCCAGCTGCAGGTCTTAGTGCTGTGGTTCAAAAATTCTAAGTACATTAGAAAAAAACCTGTTCTGTATTCAGTGTCAATAACTGCTGATGTTTATCTTCAAAAAAATCAATACTTTAATTGAATTTAGGAACATTTTATTGGAGGATTTAAAAATATGAGTTAAACTACATTTTATTATCTGCAAATGTCTTTAGTTTACAATGGTGTCTTGAGTCATTGTGCAAGGTCAAATACAATTTGTCTACTTTCTAGACCACTTGCTTATCCATAAACTCATTTTTCCCCTGTAGTGTGGAACATAAAGATTGTAGTAAATAAGGAAACCAGTAGCTTTTTGGCGTATTTATTGTGTTTCTATAGATACTAGTAAGCAAATTGCATCCATCCAATGTCTCTGCAGTTTATCAGATTGTAAACACAAACTCATTTAAATAGCCCTGGACATACGTGAAAGCTACGGTTGGTTTCAGACAGAGAACAGTTTGGATTAGATATTACGAAGAAATTCTTTACTCTGAGGGTGTTGAGGCAGCGGAGCAGGTTGCCCAGAAGGTGTGGATGCCTTGTCCCTGCCAGTGTTCAGGGCCAGGTTGGATGGGGCTCTGAGCAGTCTGGTCTAGTGGGAGCTGTTCCTTCCCATGGCAGGGAGGATGGAACTAGAGGATCTTTAAGGTCTCTTCCAACTCAAGCCATTTTATGAGGGTTTTTGTCAGTGCTTTTCTTTGTCAGAGTTTCTGCTAGGCAGATACAGGGTGTGTGAGAAATGTGTAGCTCTGTGCCGGTAAATACTGTAACTGGGAATACAGAGCACACACCCAGAGGGGCTCCCAAGAATCAGTTCCTCTGTCAGTTCCTCTGTCAGTGACCTCGTTGGACCAGCCAGTGCCCCAGTTCAGTGCATTCTTGGGTTTTGGCTGACACTCCCTTATAATTCAAAAATTTAACTGCAAAAAACTGCAAAATTAAACGCCTGTTGTCAGGGGGCTGGAGGAATATCAGTAAGGAATGTGAACTGGAAATGATAAAAATAAATCCAACTGCTTTGAGAAAAAAGCTCAGGTGGTGAAGAGTCAGGAACATAAACAGTCTGCTGAGAAAATTGCATGGCAAAATACTGGGAGCTGGGTGAATCTGAAAATCTGGTCCACAAATGTGATGAACATCCTAGGAGAGTGATGGTCCCCAAGCTGTGGGACTTGGAAAACTGGCATGGATACCACGGCCTCAGCCTGCTGCTCACCAGCCCGGTGTCCAGCAGCACTGGTCTGTGGCAGAGCTGTTCTCAGCCTCCCTTGTGCTCCTTCTCCCTGGCCAGGCGCCTGTGGCAGCACGTCACCAACTCTCTGAAGGAGGGGAACATCGATGCCGCCACGGAGCACAAGCACCGCCTGGAAGAGAGACAGCGGGCAGAGGAGAGGCAGCGCGCGGCACTCGCAACTCCCTGGAAACCCAAACACTTCGCCAAAGAGGTACTTGGAGTCTCTTGGTTTAGAGATCCCTTAGCAAGTTCCTGCACAGGGGACAAGTGAATGTCCCTGGATTTTGGCTGGTGTTGTTATGTACCACTCACTGCTTAAATCTTCTTTTTGACAGAGTCTTGAAGGAGAGCAGTGGGCTTTTCCATGTCTGTGTTGTGAACTTGTTCACTTTCCTTCAGTGAGATTGATTTTGATCTGGATTTTTGGTGCCCTATGTTAGGCACACAAAGTGATGTGTTTTTCTGTAAGATCCAGCCCTTACTTTTCAAGTGAATTCTGCACACTCACATCCCCTATAATCTTAGCATACTAAAATGAGCACAATCTAGGGAGATTTATCCAGTGTAAATAAGCATTGACATCCTAAACACAGTCTTGGTTTTCATCTGTGTGAAAGGAAACAGATTTTACCAAGTTCATCTTTCCCCTTCCTTGGAGGAAAGGTGGAGGGGAAATGAGACTGACCGAGGGAATTGCTACATTAGCTGCTATTTAAACCAGAATCTCTTGCATCTTGCATCTCTTGCCCCTTTGTAATATTTTTCCTCACGCCCACATTACTTGTCAATTCATTAAACACCAAATTTTCAGGTGACAGGGATGGCTTCTTTGTTTGGTCTGATTTTAGCTTTTGTGTGGACATACACAGATCCAGTATTTATAAATCTTGTTTGTAAACTCTACTTAATTTTCTTTACAGGGTGACGGTTGGCTGTATGTGAATCCTCTCTGGAAGACCCATTGACAGGAGAGAGCAGTTGCCTCATAACTTTACCTGAAAGGCATTAAAATGATATAGTATGTAACTTCAGGATGTCCTTGGATAGGTCATGTTCCCAGAAGATCCCCATGGGAAGCTGTGTACTGTAAATGATGCATCTCAAAATAACCACGAGCTCGAGTTTCTTCAGGAGCCATTTTGTGTGTGCAGATCCACAGACACACAGGCACACGCCCCCAAGTACCCACAGTGTGCATGTGTTGTGTGTGTTATTTACACTACATGTAAACAGTACCAACACCAATAGCAACTCAAAGACCTTTTCCTCCAAGTGTTAGGGCACAGAACCCTGGCTGGACTTGGCCGGGGTTCCCTGAGTTGTGTGCTTGCAGGATCAGGCCCTATGCTAGTATTTAAGAAAATACTTTTTTATTAGTACTGGTTAAGGTTTTTCTATTTTTCACTTTTGCCAAAAATGTTTTGCACTTAAAACGTGACGTGTCTCTTAATGGCAGTCGTTCTGTCTGAACAGTCACCGGGTAACTCACCTTGACATAAGAATGATCCACTGGCTGTGCTCGCTCTGGGTTGCTGAGTTCAGTGTGTGTTTCCTGTCACTGAGGAGTGTGAATTTCCTGCCACCCTGTAAGAAGTAGCAATACCTTCTCCAGAACGTTGTTCTTCACACTAACCTGTTGTGTCCTCGCTGCTTTGTCTGTTCATGCTCCAGCTGTTCAGTCCATCTCTGGTCACCACCCCTGAGCCAGCTGCTCTCGTAGCTTTGGTCTTGCTGTATAATGTTCCCTGGCTGCTGTCACGCCAACACTTCTGGCTTACATGTTCTACTAAATGGAGTTGCTTCTGATAAAACATTTGGATGAGTAGAGATGATATAACTAGGCTTCCCAGATAAATGATTCTGTAACAGTAACAATTTAGTAAATTATTCCATTGAGACAGTAGCTTTAGGGATGAAACAAATGAAATGGGATACAATTTGTTTAGTGTTAAAAAAAAATTAAAAATCCTATTAGTTGATCTTGTTCTATAAGGTACCTACTGTGACACTGACAAAGTGGATTCTAGAAGTGTGTTAAGGCTTTATTGCTTTTTGGTTTGTATTTGTTGAAAGTGAAGATGTTTTTGAGAGAGATGGCAGCGCAAAGCACATGGAAAATGTGCTCAGTGCTTCTTTCCACAGTGCCCCGTAACAAAACCACTGTATTTCTAACACACAGTAGCATGGATGCCTGTCTGTAGAGTGGAGTAATTTCGTGCCTTTTGTCTGCTTTGTTCATAGACCGGCTTAGGCTTGATAGATATTACACAAAGATACCTAGATCAAATCACTGCTCACATCTGTCCTTGTGCGTCCTGCATTTTGTTTTTTCAGTAGATGTTAAAATCTCTCGAGCAGCTCAGAAGGCTGAGTGGAGGAGGTGTGTGCACAAGGAAACATTCCATTAATTGTTCCTTTGGATTTGAACTTCAGATCTCTAATGAAGGTGTGGCTACTTTTTCCTCCTAAATGCTATTTAGTCTTCTTGTCTGTCCTTTTTTTTTTTTTTTTTGCACATTAGAAAGATTCATGTTCTAAATGATTTAAATCCTATTTTTTTAAAAAAAGTGGATTGTATGAGCTTGGTTTTGTAAATGATACTTTTTTTTTAAGAGAAAAAACCCCTTATTTTTTGGAATAGTTGATGTAATAGTTTTCTGTAACAAAACCAAAATGATGCTGTTGTAGTAATCACTGAACTGCTACTGAGTATCATCAGGAACACTTGTACTTTATCACCTGCAAGAATTCACTTTATAATGGATCCACTCTTGTTCTAGAGATCAGTTTGATAAGTACCTAAAAGTATTCCTACAGTTTGTAGTATCATCACAAAGAACAATGGAAAAAGCAGAGTTAAACCCATGGAACACCCTCCCAGAACTCTCACACACCAAAGAACAAGACACATACTCACTACTAAATAGCCATTGCAAATCTCTGTGTGTCAGGCATGCAGGCCTGGGCCACTGAAGGAGTAGACCTCTTTCAGCTGGGATAGTGTGACTGTCAAGGCTACAGAGATGCTGTAGCTGTTCTTTTAAGGAGAAATTAGAATAATTTTCTGTTTGTAATTTATTGAAGATTTTCTCTGTCTGCATGGTTGGTTGTTGCTGCATGCCAAGGACATTCCACTTTTGCTCTGATCAATGTTTTGTTCCGTTCTGATGCTATGAAGAATCCCTTGATGCCATTACCACTGTTTCTTTCCCAAATTAATTTGGGAGAGACAAACATAAGAAGTCCTTTCAGAAAAGATCCCATCAGCGAGAGATTCCAGAACAAGATTCACAAATGTAATTTCATTTTTCTGATAGTATGTGTTCAGTATATTTTGCAGGACTGAAAAGTAAATATTCATAAGCCTTATTCTGTAGGTCGTTCCAATAGCTGTCTTGGAATTGCAAGTAAATACTTTCCTTTTCAAGTAGCCGATGTACACTGAATTGTAATGTAAAAACTTCCATGTACTTCAATTTTTTTTTTTGTGCACACCTGTAGAAAGCCTATGCAACCTTTTTCTTTCTTAAATTAGAAATGTTCAGAAAGAAAATTTATACCTTTATCATTTAAAAGATGCTCTGGCAGTCTCTTCTGATTTGCCTTCCTTTCATAATTTGTGAATTTAAAATGAGAATGCTCATGAATAAAAGATTTGTTTCATTTAGCAGTGGGATGCCATTTCTCTTTCCATGTAAGCCTTAGTTCAGTGGTGTCAGTCCCTGATTGTCAGGAGCTGTGTATGACACCTGAGCATGGTTCCCATGGAAGCGATTTGCAGGTTAATCTGCATTTGGTGTGGGGCTTTTCCACCCTGCTTATTCTCCCAGACACTATGGAGGTAAGTTTTGTGTTTGCATTGGATAGCTCTACCCAGGGAAAACAGGATTGGGCAGCAGCAACAGCTTTCAGAAAGGCTGGGGGACATTTGCTTCATTTTGGCAAGTAAAAACGAAATAGGTAAAGGTGCTTGCTTCTGGAAATCCTATTTCATTTAATCTTCATCACCAACAGAGATTCTTGATTAGAACCTCTTAAAACACAACTCTACATTATTGCAGCATTGGACACTTGCATGAGGAGGAAAAATGCTCTTGGAGGAATCACAGAGATCATGGTCAGCATTTTCAAAGTGTTAGATAATGCCCTTCTGGTTTTCTTTAAACATTCATCCCCAGTGTTGGAAACAATCTTGCTGGAACACTTTGTTTTTATGCAAAACGGAAAACAATGCTGCCCGTAAATATGGCAGGAAACTCTACCCAGTCCTGTTCCTTGCCTTCCGTGGCATTGCTTCAAGGCCCCATCTTTGAGCAGTTCATCCACTTGGGCTTAAAGATGTGAGGGCATTTTAGTCACAGCCAAGTATGATTTTTTTGTTTTTATTCATGATGAGACTGGTTATGTACCAAGGGCTCTGTCAAAGCATTCAGCTGCTTTTTCTAGAGTAAATCTATCAAGATGTTTAATGAATGACTTTTCTCCTTGTTACGAAATGACTTCTGCAAGTTAAAATATTTCTTCTGGAATTACCAACAGCACTGTCTGCCTCACAGCTCGCACCACTAATGATTAAGAGATACAGAACCTATGCAGTATTGAGTTCTAGACACTTGCAGCTTTAGTTCCTTAGCAACTGCTGACCTGAGCCTGGTTCATGAGTAGTTTGTGGGTTTTTTCTGGTTGCATTTTTTTGTTTGTTTTGGTTTTTTTTAATGCTTTGTGGCACTTATGCTTCAAAATTTGACTTAGAACAACAAAAGGAAAAAGGATGGCTGGAGCTAAGGAAATAAACTAGTCTGGGAGGTGTGTGTGATGAAGAGGGAACATGCTGATGGTCTTTGCAGGTAGAAGCACTGTTCAGTTCTCCCAAAGAGGAGGCAGGAGTTTAGCTGTTAGATCCCAGAATCCAGCTGTAAAAATGCACGGAGTGTAGATTCCTGAGGAACCAAGGAAGGTGAGACAGTGCCAGTTCTTCTTTGTAACGCTGCTTTTCATATGGGCATGCCTCAATGATTCCCAACTTATTTCACACTGGCAGAATCTTTGAAGTCATGTTAGATTTAAGAAAAAAATAAAGCTCAGGTAAGTAGTAGGCAACTTTAGGCCCAGGCTGGCTGGGATCCCTGCAGTCCCTTACTTTTATTTCACATGCCTCAGAGTCACTTGTTTCTGCTGTTAAAGGGAACACAGGCACCTGAGGCTGAAGACAGTCTGTCCAACTGTAAAGGTACCTGAAGAGGGGAGGGCAATCTTTATTTCCTTTTTTAAAACAAGGCTGAGTTACTGCCAAGCCACAGACTGACTGGCAGCCTCTGTCCTGCTGCCTTTCAGGTGTTCTTCCAAATCCCTTCTTACCCATGGTCAGGATGCAGATTGGCTTGGAAGCAGCACGACACTCGAAATCGTGCATCACATAATCAATCAGCTGCTGCTGGTGGGTGAGCAGCTGTAGCAGCTTGAGGAGCTCCAGATGCTGGAAGGAGTAGCTGCAATGTGTGGTTGGGAAAGAAGGCTATTCTTCCCTGGAAATGTGACAGCCACCTTCATTTCATCACAGCAGAGGCCCTAGATTTGGCTTAGTTTAAGCTGGAGGGATGTTAAGATGCTGTGGCTTCCTTACAGCACCTTGGTGAAGTCAGGAGATTTGCAATACAGAATTCTAATGTCTTAATTTTTGACTAGGACTACAAGCAACATGTTATCATGTTCATCACAACAAAACTGACACAACAGCCTTAACACAAAACTTGAATTAACTTTATTTTCCCCTACAGTTGACAACTGGTCTGCATTGAGCTTTAAAGCAACAAAATAAAATGAAATCTCCAAACGACAGGGGCCAGAAATCCAGATTTAATTACCTTTGTGAAAATGTTGCAGCTGTAGTCTGTATAAACCACTGAAGTCAAAAATGAGTTCATAAATCAAAAAAATATTCTACACCTTGGGAAAGGAGTCAGCAGTAACATTCTCACAGAACACTGTATATTTATATTTTCTTCATGAAAGGTACATACTATTCTGCATTTTACATCAAGTTACTGATGCAAGTTTTGTTTCTATAAAAAGTTACAACCTGTGGCAGGAAAACAATCTGCAAAAAAACCCTTTCATTTTAATTAAAGAAAAATTTCAAGTCTGTATAAAGTTTCCTTATAGCTGGAAAGTGAACACGTTCAGTCTCCATTTATATTTTAGTGCATTTAATCTGACAGTTTCCACCACTTTAAAAAAACCCAAACCGAAACCAGTATAAAAGACAGACAAAGCAAACAGCACTAGAGCAGGAATTTCTTCAATTGATTTAAGCACTCTAAATAAAAATGCGGAGAAACAGATTTCCAGAAAAACTTCCACCCTCGCCGGAAAGGCACTGAGGGCTGAAGAGGTTTGCAAATCTTCTACCTCTGATAGCCACAGAAAAGGGGTTTTGTATACCTGTCAACCTTCTTTTGCCCAACAACCAGGCCATACTTGTTTTACCAATGTAAACATTCACCTAAAATAGTTTAATTTCTGTTCTGAAGCACCAGCAGCTCCATGGTGCTCAGTTGTACGTTGTTGGAGCATTCATTACGGTCGTTTCAGATCTTTCAGGAGGTTACAAATTTAGCCCTTGTATCTACAGTGTGCAAGATTTGCCTTGTCTACCTTGTGAAATGACAGTGTAAGGCAGCAATACTGCAATCCCGTGTTGAACAAAAGCAGCTTGTCCAATTAATCTGTCCTGTCACCTCCTGTGAAAACTGCAGCTTTGCTTCTTACACTCCAGCTCAAAACCAGCCTGCAGCAAGAGTAAAGGACATTGAAAGAAACCATTGAAAAATAATCATAGAAGTAACTTGTTTTGAATGTTGAATTTGAGAGAGCTCTGCCACCTCTTTCTTGTTGCAAAAGAGTCATTTTCAGATGTCACCATTCCAGTTTTCATACTGCTGCTATTCAGCTGAACAGTGTTCTCCAGAAAAGATTGACAAGTAATGCATGTGCCAAGGACCAAATTACAGGGTTCTTTGGTAAAGTCAGTCCAAATTTTCAACAGATTTGAAGGATAATATGTACCAATAAAAAAAATGCTGCTAGACTTGGATAGCAGCTCTGTCTTGCTTCACATTACAAATCTAAAACAGCTGTTCTCAATAAGCCAATATTTTTAATCAGACATTGCCTGAAAATTTTGTACAATAATCTGGACCAATGATGGTTCTGTACCCTCATGTTGCTGTGAAACATGATTTGAGCTAAAGGCAAAGACTGGTTATCTCAAGGACAACTGCTTCGTATTAGCAATCAGAACAGTGTGTTTAAACTGTCTTCCTGTTGGGTCTCTTGCCTTTCTTTAAAATTAGTTTATTCTTAATGTAGCCACGCTTCCTTTTGGAGGTCTAAAAAGAAAAACAGAATAACAGGTATTAGTTAATTATTTAGTCTTGACCGCGGTTTAATGATGTGCATTCAATGCCTGAGCTTTAGATTGATTTTAAAGAGCTTAAATGCTAAACCCTCAACTAGGCATTATCCAGTTATTATTTTTAATGTTGGATTGTTAATTCCTGCTCAGCAGTTGCTTTTGCACAAGATGTGCTTTTGTAACCCTGTCTGTCAGAGCCGTAGAATTCTTTTCAAAGCATGTGCTGAGGTAGAATTAATAATTAACCAACATGATAAAACTAATATGCCCAAAGAGCACAACTGGTACAAGTGTTAGTTTTGTTTGGAAATACCTTATTGTATCTTTTGCACTATTTGATTCTCTTAAAAGTTAGGTAGAAGCATTTGCTCAAAGCAGCATTTTTCAAAAGAAAAAACCCCCTGAATAATCCCATTTTAGTATTCTAAACTCTGCTGTTGGACTGTAGATTGCTTAGTTAATGCTTCTTCCACATTCCTTTATCAGCATATTTTAGATGTTTTTTAAGGTAGTAATGGGGAGGACATTAATGCTGGTCTTAGGTGAAATTAACTTCAAATTTGTGTACATAGTTTGTGGCAGGTACAATTGTACATTAAACACATCTGCCAGGAGGCAGCTCCCACCCTTGCTGCACTTTGCTGTGCTTGCCAGCAGGGTCTATTATTATTTTAAAAAATTGCCTTTAATCAACATGACACCAACAACATGATTATAATAAAGTGAGATAAATACAAACTAATATGTTATATTCAGAGACATATTGTATCTCTGAGCTTGAGCAATGTCATTCCTAAGATGACACAAGATGGACTGAAGTTCCAGTAAGGAGCAACTGTGAAAGCTGTGGCTACTAAGGAGCCCTTGGAATGTATTTAAGAAATCCTACTTTGGACACCTGCCCCATACTCTCCACTGGTTCTCTGATTTCTTAATGGGAAGTGGAGCTGTACTGCAGCAGTTAATGATGGGTCAGAAACTGCATCAACCTAGACAGAGAATCTACACGTCCAAGGCTCAGGTGGGGTCAGTGCACCTATCATAGAAAATACAGCCTTGCTTGTCACTTAAGATCAAAAGTTACAGTGTTAAGTGTATGACAGGCACAATAAAGGTTACCATTTCAAAATGTGTCTACCTTCAGTGGCAACTCCTAAATGCCTTTTTCATGTACTTCCCATCAAATCACAGAAATAAGCATCTTTACATTTAACATTCTCTACTTGCAGAGAACGTTCTCTACTTGTATTTCCATGATAGAGCGTAAGTCTACTGCCTGTGCTAGGTTTGTTAGGATTCTGGACTGACTTTTGCAACATCTATTTGAATATATAGAAAACAGATGTTGTGAAGGAGAGGGCTGCTAACAGTCTCCCCAACTCCCTGGGAACGGGCCTTTCTTCATAGGCTGAAGGAGGGCAGCACAACAAACACTTTAAAACCATGAAGATGACTTCAAGCAGTAAGCAGACAGACACTAAAGTTCCATCAACAAAAGTTTCATATTTAATTTATTTCATACAAAATTGCCATTTGTAAACTTCTAGGCATCACTACTTTCAAACAAAGTCAGAAAGCAACTTCCACATTTACTTAGTGAGCCATAGTTACTGAAACATGAATTGATGTACTTTAGAGATTATACTTCCAGTTACATGAAGACTTAAGAGTTGTAACAGCCAGTGACACACTCTATGTCCAGTTAGCATTCTGCCCAAAAAAAAAATCTAGCCTTGTGTCTTCACATGCTTTTAAGTTAAGCAGACAGTAAATTAACAATTATTACCAGCAGGCAGGTCTGATATTGGACACTAACATGAACAGTATCCATAACATTCTGGCTAGTGGAAATATATAATTCACCAGCTATGTGATTTGCTGTTAAAAATAAACTCCTGACCCTTTCAGTTACTTCACTGGGAACCCACCTTCTTTGACAAATACTTCTGTTTCGGTACAATGTTGGTTACTCTAGGTTTATGATCCAGTGTCTCTCTGTTGTCTAGTTGTTTGACCTTGTATATTCTAACAAGCCAGTGCTCTGAGGTAAAGGCTTCCTCCAGATGTTTGAATTTAATGTCCTTGTTGCCTATCTCTGCATTGCGTGTACGGTCGAATCCTGGGGGTGTCCGAAAATCCAGCTATAAAAATTAAAGTTGCATGTTAGTTTGAGACAAAACCCAGAACACCAATCACTGCAAACTATGAAACTTCATACTTTATATGGCAATGCCTTCAGCTGGCCCGAGTCAAAGGGCAACACTTCTCTTGCATTGGTTACTACTGCAGAGAAAAACCTTTGAGATCCTAAGAGACAAATTCATTCTTACTCCTACAGCTGTGACAGGAGACAGTACCTTATGTCTCAGCAAAACTACCCTGTCTGCATTCAGAGATGAAACAACTCAAAGAACAATCTGAGGTGCAGCAGCCTGCAGTGTTTTTTCAACACAGCTACTGGCTTTGTGCTCTTGCCTAGACTGCAATAATTTGCACTTCCACAGTTTTCCATATAATCCAGAGGCAGTTCACAATTATCAGTTCAGTTTGGCCCCGCTGTGTTACAAGTAAAATCCACTGAAAAAAGGATTCTTGTACTAATACATCAGAAAGGAAGGGCCCCTGGTGGGGGCAACAAGGGAAGAAAAGGAAAAAAACCAAACAGGTTTAGCTCCATCTATGTTTGGTGCTCCCAAAGGGGAGTGACAACTGCTGCCCTTACTATACAGTGTAGTGTTGTTTTATACACAGATGTGACTTGGATGGAAAACGTGGAGTTTGACAGACATTAAACAGTCAATAGTTCCACTTGTGTGTTGCTATTACAACAAACATCCAAAGCTCTCCACAATGTCACAGTTGATGCTTTAGTGAGCACACAGCACAGTGCAATCAAGATACTCATCTGGGGCAAAGTGAAGGACACCAAAAAATGAAGTACAAGTATGGATTAACAGCAGAAATGCTTTTTGCTAAAGGTTATAAATAGCAGACCATGACTGGATGTGTTTCAATTTGTAAAGCTCACTCTTACTGCAGATTCTGCTACTACAAGCAATGCTTTATTTAAAAGATAGAAAATACATCAAAATAATACTTGTTTTCTCACATTTCAGTTAGGATTCAGAAGAAGTTGTAGCACTAACCTGCATCTCTCCAAATCTGTAATAGGACATTTTATACATGAGGCAGTTCAGCAGAGTTGGAGAGCCTGCCTTGTCTACCCGGAATTCTCCCTGAGGGGTAAAGTAATCGCTTTCCTTTAAAAAGAAAACAAAGATACAAAGAGTCAATGCAGACTAAAATCTTAAGGGAATTTCTCATTCTCTTCCCCACAGAAGGACCCCTAAGAATCTCACCTGGCTATTACAGTTTAATTAAGGCAACCTTAAAATGAAAGAGATGGTGCTCATTAAAGGTGAAATAGTTGCAAACTACCTCCCTGTTACCCAGACCCCAATGGACCAGTTCTCCTAAATCTGTACTTCTGTGCTGTTAAAAGTTTTGTCGTATCACTCTTAAGTGGTTCTGGAAAAGTTACCTCAAACTGTAAAATTTAGTTGGGCATCAATTCTTCAGGAAGGCAACAAACACTGTATTGTTAATATATGAGATCTGCAGGGTCACTAGAAACTTCATATATTCTCCGTGTTTAAACAAAATATTTCTGCCATTTTCATCTCAAGTACATGATGAGAGTATGCACATGGGCTACTCCCTTAAGCCTGTGCTCAATATCTAGAAGGTTTTTTTAGGCTTAAGAAAATGTTACTACAGACTTCTGCAATCTCCTCAGAGGTGTTTGAACAGCTTAAACTCTACATGAGTCAATATTAACACTTTCACTTGTCTCCTACTATTACAGAGTTTGAAGAAATTTGTAATGCTTTTTAAACAGTCTGAACACTCCTACTTTTTTCAAGCATGTGATGATGCACAGAGAGACATACAGACAAGAATTACTGAAAAAATCCTACTTTTAGTATCATGGAAAAAAGTGAAAAGCTTTTGAGGCTACTGACCTTTCAGAACCAAAAACATTGAAAGAAACTGGGCTACAGGCACTGCACTCCTTTTCTAGAAAAACAACCCCAGCACATGTTTCAAATAAAATGGCAATAAAATAGAGATTTCCCTCCACTGTAGTGACCATTCCCAGACAAGTGATAACATAAATAAAAGGGATTTTTTCCAAAAAAAAAAAAAAAAAACAACAAAACAAAACTAGAGGTTCCACTTACCCGTATATCTTTGGGATGTTCCCCCTCTGCTATTCTCACCATCCACAAGAACTTATTAATATCATCACCAGAGTAGCCAATCACACCACCAAAAATAATCAAAACATAATCCACATCCAGGCTTCTCATGATTTCGTATGCTGCAGACTCATTTGATGACATTGCCTTTCCCACCTGTATCATTGCAAAAAAATCTTAAACTTTTGCATAGCTGCCTACTGAACAGCTCCACAGATCAATACAGCCAGACCAAAGCCCAGGAATCCTATGCCATGTGCTCTAGGATGGCCCTGCTTGAGCAGGGAGGTTGGACCACGTGACCGACCCACTGTGTTCCCTTCCAGCCTGTGGTTCTGTGGTTCTCTGACACCTGCTTGTCAACCAAAGCCAACATTTTCATTCCAGAGAAACAAAACCCATTGTGAATATTTAGGAACACAAAAGCCCAACCTAGACAATTTTCTCCTCTTTAAGAGGAGTGCTGCCTGTTGAGTGTTTTGAGTATGAAATGTAGCAACAAGGCTTTTCCTTTTGTGGCACCTACATATTTTTCAAGTCATAACTGTATTACCAAAAGCTTAAGTGTTGCAGAAAATACCTAATTACAAATTATTTTCAAAGCTTTAGACACAGCCCAAGGTTTACAAATTATTTGAAATGTGATTTTTTTTTTTTTTCTGGAGCTCTGTCCTTCATTACTGAAGCAGCCATTGTGCATTGCACTAAGTAGCATACAGGCATCTTCAGCACTGAATTCAAGCTAAATCTACACAGAGAAAACGTCAGAATAAAACTTTTTAGAGCTGTATCCAGCACCTCTTGTATCCTGGTCACTTCCCACACTTAAAAGAATTTCGTCAGCAACTGGCACGCAGTTCAGCAGTTCTCCCTGCTCTTGAAGCTTTTGTACTTAAGGCATAGTAAGGTATTGCTGTTGTCTAAGAGAGTAACTACAATATACATAATACTGCATCTGACTTGGTAACATTCAGCTAAGAATGTAATTAGCACTAAGCTTAGGCAGCAAGCTGTCAAAAGACCAAGAACCTCAGCTTCTTGGCCATTATCCTAATTAATGTGACGTTATTTGCCAGATTTCCATCTCTGTGCAGGAGAAAATCATCTGGACACATCTCCAGGGCATGGCTCATTTACAGCACAAGTGCAGGTATTGGCCACAATACACATGTATTGCTTGGGTCCCCCTTTATGGAGTCTTCATTCCAAAATGGAACTGGACAATGCAGCAGTTATACTCGAGATAATTCTGTACTGAAAGCCATTATTGCCAGTTGCTGCAATGTGTGTAGTTACTGTCCTTAGGCAACACAGATGACTTTCACAGTCTCTATTCACGTGGATGCACCTTGTCCTGCAAGAAACTGTGAGTTTGGATGCAGTATCTGCATTTCTACCTCTTTTAACAGAGGGAGGCACACAGAGATATCAGAGCTGAGTGTCCATTAAAACACACCAATGCTGTCAGGTCAACAACCAAATTAGAAGTGCCTCAGAGTACCTGGCAATGCATGTTGACTGACATTGCACTGATATCAACACCATCAGTACAATTTCCCAAGCTTGTTTCTAGCTGAATGTGAGTTTCCTGCCCTGTAAGAAGTGTGGATGTGTGATCCCTCTTCCCCAATACACTTTTTTTGGGACTCTGCTCAAAGCACAGCTTCGTTAATTTGTTGGCTTTGTACGCTACTTTTTGGCAGATCTGGTCCAACAGCTGTACTCACTACTGACACAAGACAGAAAGAACACAAGAGACTTTCCTAACTATCCTAATTCCTTGAGCTCTTCCCCAATTCTGCCCTTGTAGCAAAACATTCTGGGAAGAAATGTGATTGATGATGAGTCACTGCACAGCACAAGTTGCCCAAGGTGATGGCCTGTAACTGCAGGCAATGCTGACATCCTGCCTCAAGTACATGTACAAAGCTTAAACTTACTCTTCAGAAGTGAAAGATATTAAAGGTACAGACATTTTGTCTATCTGCAAATTTGAGAAGCCAGAATTGCATTAAGTCTGCTACACTTCCACAGCTAGTCATAAGTAATAACTTCCAGTAATTTCCCAGATGTATGAAAATTTGTCAAGTCATGTGGTCAGTTTTCACATGCTATTCAAAAATCCGCTCAGCAGTGACACTTCTGAAATGCAAGGATCCTTGTTTTGATAGGCAAATAATGCAGTGATAGCAGCTGTTGGAGCATTAAACCCAAGGGGAACGATTACCTTAAGTTTTGTCTAGCCTTCCCCAAAGAAAAGAAGAAAAACTGAAATGTAAGTGAAGTTTTGGAAGCTTCAAGTAAACAAAATGAAAACTCTGAAGCGAAACTGATCCCTAGACTTGAGTTTTAACAAATGAAAAAAGTATGTTCCTTCCACATTTGTGTTTCTCACTCTATGCAATTTCTCCTTAGTATCAATCACCCTAAGAGACATCTGCAACTGCATACATTTGTAAACAGTGTAAACACGTTTCTGCTGCACAGAAAGCTGCCCCCCTTACCAAGGCGATGTGGCTGTTGTTCCAAGTGTTGTTATCCACCAGGGTTGTCCGGTTGGCCATTCCCGCTATCTGATACCCATAATCCCACCACGACATCACCCTGGCGTGCTCGTCTGTGTTCTGTCTGAGCCAGTAATAGGCTTCTCTGAAGTCATCCAGGATATTCCGAGTGCTGGAAAACAGTTCATTTTATTTGCATGTGTACAAATCCTACCAGCAAATGAACGGCACCATGATAAGTCTGGGTTCATAAATAAGGGTTTTCTTAAGAGTTCAGCTTCCTTTGAGGGATTTTGTCACCAGCAGTCATAAGTTTGAACTCTCTGACAGCTGAATGTCCAGAAGATGAACTGATTTTAAAGACACAACTGCTTTTGAAGACATGACTAAATGCATTTCCAGTCAAATACATATTCTTAAACACGTTTTCCCAGTTGATTCCAAGGCCTTTTTTTAACCATAATTTTTGTTGGCTTTAGGTAGAATTATTTTTATATATTTCATCAAATAGTTCAGAAAATGTACCTTTTGAAAATTAAGAGTATGAATTACTTTTTATTCAGGTCACAATTCCTTTATATAATAAGGAGTGATTTAAAGGCGGCAGAGCAAATTGCTAATGCAATGGCAGTCAAAAAGACTTTTGCCCTTTAATCACTTCAGACTGTAGATCTTACTTACCCATCATGGTTATAGGAGGCCAGAACCACGCTGGGGCTGGAGTATGCATTGCTGGTTACCCAGGTACAATGAACAGCAAACATCATCAACAACATCAGCATCAGCATAGTCACAATGTTTTTGATATTGGGACCCAGCCCTTCTTCTGTTTTTTCCTGCTCAGACACATGCTTCCTCACTTTGCCTGCCTAAACAAACACAAGTGTATCTGTTATGCCAATCTATCATGCTTGACATTTGAATCCAAGATTTCTAACTCTTGCTTCCTCCCCTCACCTTATCATACAGGTTGCCAGGGTTCCTTTTGTCATCCTCATCACTACTGTCTTCTATTGGAGGATTTTCCCTCTTCATATCATCACCCAAATAACGCTCAAAGACATTGGAGAAAGCAATTGCTGACAGCATACAGACCACTGGAGTCAAAGTGAGCATCAGGCGAACCATTACTCCAGCAAAGTAAACAGCGCTGATTGCATACAGAGCAACTGCAAGGAAACACATCTAGTGGTGACACTCAGAAAATAACACTCACTCTGACTGCACACGTACATGCTCTCCATAAAACTGCTTCTGGAAGTGGGTTGAGCATCTGTGTGTATAAAGGCTTGAGTGTGCATCTTGCATTTCATTGCTTTTTAATTTACAGACATTCAGCTGAATTAATGTTTATCCTTTTGAAGCCTCAAACCCTTCCTGAGATTCATCTCAACAACTGTTAACAATAACACAACCCCATTTTCAATATTCATTAGTAAGGGGTCAGAAGGTACATTATTAGTGGAATTTAATATTACACACCAACAATACTACTGGAATAATAGGCAACTTCATTTGATTAAAAAAGTCAAACAGCTCTAGACCAAACGTTATTAGAACTGAAAAAGCAAAAGAAAGTGTTACAATTTCATGTAAATATTAAATTTTGATTTAAGTTAGAGGTATCTGTGGACAAATTGGGGGCTTGTCTACATTATAATTCTATACAGATGAATAATATGATGTTGTGAGCCCTATTCTGAAGGAAGTATTCCTGAGCAGTATTACCTCCAGTTTGTCTTCCACAAAACATAACCCAAGATTCCCAGAATACTAAAAACATTAAGAACACATTTATTGGAAAGAAAAAAAAAACCCTAAAAAAATCCTGTATACACTGATTGGGAATATCCAATAGTGGTTTCCTTGTGATAGACCCCTTGTTTGCTACAGTTCAACAATATCCTCTTGTGAAAGATTTGCCACAGAGATCAAGAGACACTGATTTATCAGATTACATCATGTAAATATTTTCTGCATTGTGGTGAGGGAGTATGGCTCTCTATCCTCACTCAGGTCTCTTTATGTTGTGCTAAATGGAAGGTCCAGCCTTCAGTAGGAGGCTAAAAAAGCAAGTTGCCCTGCACTGGACTTGACAAACAATCATTGTAAGGCACACAGCACAGACTACCCCAGAGTAAACATTCCCATGGCCCACACATGTCTTAGGTAGCCTAAGAGGCAGGTACATTAGCCTGGAGCCTCCCATCCCTGTAAAAGTCCAAAACCTGAGTGAGCTTCACTCATTCCTCCACATGGGTTACAACTGCTGACAAGCCTCAAATCAGAAGCTGGCTTTCACAATACAGCTTTGCACAAAAAAAAAAAAGTTGTCACTGACATAGGGAGACCCCACACTTCCATTTTGGATTGTGCCTTATCTAGGCACAATCTGTTCCAAAGCAAGTGATTCTGTTCACTAAAATAGCAGAAAACCTGGAAAGCAAAGGCATTTTGAATTATTTGTGATAGGATGAGTACCAGACACCCAGAGTAGGGACCTTGCCTTTGCACTGAGCTGTTCTCCTGGTTGACCTGTATTGTGGAACCATATCCCACCAGAACATGCAACTCCAGCTGCAGAACTGAACACAACAAATGCCTGCATTCCACCTCCTGGGACTACACTCCATCACCATTTCAGCAGCCTCTGCACTTTTATACTGTTTTAAAGACTGCTGGGTGCAGGCAACTCTTAATAATCACCTTTAAACCATATTTTAGAAAAAGCCACATATTAGCTTTGAGCAAACAAAACCAAAGTAAAATCAAGTTGAAGGCAAACTTTTTCAAAATAAATTTAAAATATTTTCTCTTACCAAAGACTCTTTCATCATTGATGTTTTTGATACAGAACCACAGCCCTGCTGGGAAAGTACACACGAGAATATGCAGATCAAAAAAGAAGGAAACCCATGTTGTAGGCTGATGCTCAGACACAGAGGCAATGATCGGGATGTGAATTTTCGCATACCTTTTTTAAAAAAAATTCAGTTCAAATTATTTTGAAAAGATAAAATTATTAAAACTTGTAAACATTAGGAATTCTGAAATTCATCTCAAAGGAAGCATTTCAATTGTAAATGGCAAGTGCCCTAATCAGCAGAAATCTGATGAAACTCATATCAAAGAAGTTCCCAGGCCTTACTGTATCTCGAAAGCATTTGATGTATAGTTACTTAAAACAACAATTATCTCCATACTAATTAAGACAATGAAAATTATGGATGTTTCATTTGTTTATGGCTAAAAATGAAGCCAAATTCACCAAACTGAAAACATACAGCTATGGATGCACCTTTACTACATTTTTGAAGAGAATCATCAATGCCTGTAAATCTAAATTCTCAACATTGTATTTCAAAACCTCTACACAGATTATCTTAATTTTCTTAGTAAAGAAAGTTACAGTATTAAATACCAGATCAGTTACTGCTGCATCCATTCTTTCAGATGCTGAAAAAATCAGGCCTTGTCTACACTTGGAAACACATGTCATCTAAACAACATGTCAAACACTCAGTGCAGACAAGGACAAAACTGTGCTCTATATTACAGACAACTATACATATGGACCTAATCTAGGGTGCTACCATGATTGAATGGTGAGGTATCAAACATATGTCCTTTTCTTCACTGAGATCTAATTCTCATTCAAAACTGTACTGTGTGTTTTAACACAATATGTTTTTCTAATGTAGACAAGCCCTCAAAAGTTTAATACTTTGTGTGTATATATATATATTTATATATATATATATATATATATATATATATATATATATACAGACAAA
>VZUI01060032.1:0-50633 GCA_013401135.1 Cettia cetti | reverse complement strand
TATATATATATATATATATATATATATATATATATATATATACAGGCAAAGAACAACATCTATATATTCCTCAAGTAAATCTGAGGCTTCTTTACTGACATCTGTTCTACTATATTTATTATAGAGCTGGGACAGAATGCTGTATGAGCTGAATTTTGGAGCCTGAAAAAAAGTCTGAACTGCACAAAGTTTGAAATTCTTCTATCCTTGCTTCAAATCTTTAAAAAAAAATCTACCAACTGAATTTCACTTTAAAATATTTATCTGAGAAAAACACTTTCCATTTTATTCCATTTTATTTATAAAACAAAGTATTTTCAAAGGTTAACTAAAACAAAAGATTTAACAAAATTTTTACCTGTGAAAACACACATTAATAAAACAATTGTTCAGAGCAGACATCCGTATATACTAAACAGATGCATGAACATAATATAGAGGCAGCGTGCAAGGTCATATGTGCAACAGTTTTGTGATTTCATGCAAAGTTGCACAATTAAAATAGTCTTAAGGCTCTTAGTAATTTTTAAATGTGTACTCAAGTGTTGGCACAGCTTTCAGTTACTTTATGTTGACATACTACCGTTTCATACAGAAAAAACATATCATTACATATTCAAAGACTTGCAAAGAAGCAAGAAATTTCACAGACAAATTAGTGAAATGGTTGTAAAGGTCATGAAACAGCTACTACAAATACTGTCTTTAGATAACTGATTCTCCTTGACTGAAATACTAAATGGATTTGGGGATGAGTAGAGTAAATGATTGTTAGTTTTCAGTAAAATGCTAGTGATATCTAAATCTTACATCCTTACTTACCCAGTGTCCCACAATGAATAAAATCTACCACTCCAAGGAGCAATATAACCTGAAAAAGAGAAGGAGGAAGAAAAACCTTTTTGCTGCCTAGGTTTTTAAATGCAATGATTTTTCCTACTCCCTCAAGTTATAACACAAACCCAAAGAAATTTTCATTGAACTTGTAATATATGTGAACCATACCTACTGCATTAGGCAGGCTATAAAATCTACCAACCATGAAGCAAGCTGGTTTTAGAACACACTTACAGGATCACATTGAACTTGTTAAGTACAATCTGAGTATCAAGACACGCATACTTCTAAAAGTCAAAGCAATGCAATACTAAATATTTCTCAAATAATATGACAGATAGCAAACTATACTCTGTGAAGGAGTATGAGAAAAAGAAAACATAATTGATAAGAAAGTATTTCATTTTTCTGAAATGTCAGCAAGAAACTGGGAGCACTCTATAGCCAGAACACAAACACTAAACGAAATGCTGGTTTCCTTTTATTTCTCTCCTGGTGATTCTACTTGTGGCATGGAATATAAAAGCTGCTATTAGACATGCTGATAAGCTTTGCATATTATTTTATAAAACAAGGCTTTTAGATAACTTGAATATGAAAAGATGAAAAGAAACAGTATAATTATTAGATGAAAGATAAAATTATTAGAAGTTATTAGATGATTCTTAAATTTTTATTTCCACTTTCTTTGCAACTTTTTCCGCTCCTCCTGAAGAGATACAGACACGGAGAAATAAGAGAAGGTTAAATCCTTTCATTATTACCCAAGTTTTTGTGCATGACTCAGTAAGTCTTTCCTCTATCTCACATTCAAAATTAGTATAATCTGACTGAAGGGTTTAGCTTAGTATTTAATTTAGACATTTAAATATTGTGGTTAATGTTCTAATACAAGACATTTTTCCCTTCAGTCTTCAGATGAAAAGATTGCTCCCAATCCACTGTGTGCACATGAAGGAGGAACTGTCAGCACACAGGGAACTACTGGTTCTGATCTTCTCTGGATGCAGACAGCCTTCACCTGAGGGAACTGGACGACTTCACCAACATGAGAGCTACCCACCATCTTCACCTGGGTGATAAGGGTGCCTGGGAATTGGCTACTGCAGCTCCTCTAGGCAAGGCAGGAAGTTTTAAGTGGGAACCCACAGAGCAGTAACCTGAGCTGCTGAAAAGACCATGGAACACAGCCTCCTGAAATACATTGATAAATGTTTTCCTCATTGCTCATTTACAGCTGAAGACAGGACAGGAAAAATGGACCATTTGAAAACTGGCTGACCTGACAAGCTCAAGGTAGTTCACAGTGGGTCAGGGCCCAGCTGGTGGCTCATAGAAAGTAAAAATATCCCAGAGGCCAAAAGGAACTGTGCTACATTGAGAAGAGTGGCTGACATGCCTTGTGGCAGGCAGGACTTCAGTCCAAAACCTGAAGCTCATTCTTCCAGATGCTGTACCTGGGATAAAGCGTCCAGATGTGGGCACCCTCTTCTGCAAGAGGATTACTAAGAAAATCAAGAGAGATCAGAGTGCTGTGAGGTGGTCAGGAGCCCAGATCACACAGCCTGTCAAGAGCTGAGGGAATGAGGCCTGTTCCAGCTGATGAAGCAGGGATACTGATCAGTCAGTTTCAGAAGATGAAATCAACACTTCACAAGAACTGCAAGAGAATACATATTTGGCTGCATGCTGAGATTAGAAGCCAATTTGTTTTGACATGCCAATCTGAAAACTTTGTTAACTTAAGCATGGAAAAGCAAATCAAACCACCCTGTTTTAGAAGACTTTGAAACAAACAGAGATGCTAAGAATTCTTTTGGAGTAATGATATCATAAGTAACAAAAAATGAAACTGCTATTAAATAGTCCAAAATGTTGAAACAACTACTTTAGGCTAAACCAAATGTTGATCATCTGGCTTACAAACTGTAAAGGTAAATGAGTTTCACATTTATTTACCTGTGTATGTCAAATAGATGACACTCAGGAATACAGTACCAGCAGCTAGTGAGACGCCCAAGAAGAACAATGTCTGAAATTCTTGCTTTGTTAATCTGTCTCTCAGATACTGCAAAAATGCATAAGCCTGCAGCAGTGCAAAAACACCTAAGGAAAGAGGAAAGTTCTTGTTTAAATGCTCAAAATCAGCTGTTAAAGCAACCAGCATATTTGCCTATACTTGAATTGGAAAAATAAACATAAGGTACACCCTAACATATAGAAACATCACTTTCTCACAAATAACCTTTAGTACTTAACAGGGATGACACTTTCTTGCAAAAACAGAAACTTCCAACGAGATCAAATATTCTAAAGGAGAGAATCACCTGAAAACCAGATTGCATTGATTATGGCAAGAATACAGGTTAACATACCTAGCTAGATGTGGTGAAAAATTAAGAGACAGACTTCAGGCAACACACAATGCTAATGCAGAAATATACACAAACTAAACTACTGAACAAACCAGAAGGAATTAATGAAAGAAAAAACCAAACCAAATAAGTATTAAGTCAGCTGAATAACGTAAAGTTAGTGTTGAAACACCAGAATTCACTGGTGAAGCACCTGACACCCTCAAAAAGGCTGTTGAGAGTTTAACATTAAACCCAGAACTTGGACACGGTATTTCAGTTATTATTCATTTCACGGTATATAATCAGACCAATCCACTGATGAATCCTTTCAAAAGTGAAAACTCAATGCTGGATGGCAGAGGAATAAAATAGGAGTGTATAGTCTTTCTTCAAATTAACAAAGAATTTGAGATACACAATGAAATTCACTAGTTCTGAAATCCTAGAGAAAGACAAAAATTCTATTCACTAAAAAATGTAAAATTCTTTAGAATCCAAATACGGATAATATTTTTTTTGGTTTTTTATTTTTCTTTTTCCACTATATTCAGATGGTTACAAGTCTCTACTTTGAAAGTATTTTTGTGTTAAATTTTAATGATGGTCCCATCACTGTCCCAAATACATTTTTTTAAGTGACTAAATGTAAGAAAAAACCTGGGGAATCTAACAAACTGAACTATATCACACAAACAGTGCATGCAGTTAAACTCAGTGTTAACAGAGGTTACTGCTGTCAAGAAATCAGGATGTCTGACTGCCAAAAACTACTGAAAAATCAACTTAAAGAAATTACGAAAAAACAAGATTGAAATCAGTTTTTTAAAAATCACCCTACTGATTAGTAACTTTAGCAATTTGTATTTAGCCTGCTTTGAAAAATTACAAAAGACTATCAACTCTAAAACCAAATCACTCAGTAAAAACCGTGTTACCAATAAGGAATGTTTCAATTGTACAATGCATGAAGGCAACATTGTATTGCAAACCTGCAGAGATTATCAATGTGTAAAGTAAGTGCTTGTCAGAATGCTAATTGATCCAGTCTTATGGAAGCATTTTACCTCTATTAGCTCACACAAAAAGAGGTGTGAAAAATAATGTATCAATTGGAAAGGAAGCTTCCCAACAGACACTAAATTGTACCTCTTTCTTTACCAATTTGCTTTGTTAGCCTGTGTTTTTTCAAATGCAAGGAAACAAAGCTGCAAGTGTTTGAGATTTTCCTGTGTTGGATGCAGACTGTTGGATGCAGACATTTCATTTTCTTACCTGCAGCTGCCATGTGTTCACTTGTTCTTATTGGCTGAAATCCCACAAAAGGTATCTGCATCGATAATATTAATCCCACAATGTAGAAAGTGCTATATGCTAGGAGAGAAAAAATGTGAGGGGAAGAAAATGATGGGAACAAAATTAATACATGTTTGAAAATGCACTGGCTTCATCTTCAAAGAGAAGTTCATCTTCCCCCCTAACTTCACTGACAGCAAAACAGAACTGTACTATGCTAAATATTTCAGCCATCCTAATTACTTTTTTTCTAGAGTAGAATAAAGCTGTCTACTGCAACCAATTTTAGTGGATACAGTAGAGTATTGCTCTCTCTAATTGCACTGTTTTTACTCTTCCTAGGAAAATAAACCATTTACCTAAGATTCTCCAGCTTGAAAAAAGTTTTCCCAACCTTTTTTGAGAGTCATGGCTGTGGAAAGAGCTCTCAAATAACAAGTGACATAGGAAGCTTTCTATGTGAGGAGAAATTGAAGGGACCAGACCTCAAAAAAGCAAAACATTTAAGAGTCCACTACTTCTTTAGAAAATGTAAACAGGCACTATTGTTCTTTATTTAACACAAACGCAGAGGGAATGCAAGAAACAAAACAACAATAGAATTAAAAAATATTATTAAACATGTATTGATAGATCTGTATCAATCCTGGGGATTTATAACCCCCTAGAAAATAGAGGCCAAAAGCATAATTAATATTAACATTACTATTATTAATATGAATTCTTACTGCATTTGCATTAACATTCATATACTTTTTTTTGAAAGGAGTTTTGGTCCTCAATATTACAGGTTGAAGAAGAGATGGAAAGGGAAGATAAAAATACCAAATCTGAAAAGACATGATGCTGATCACATTTGAAGTAACCAGCCAACTTAAAGTCCCAATGAAGTCCTGTTCCTTCAGTGGCAAACAACAATAATCCACCTATCAGATTTTTAAACTCCTACAAATCCTAAACCACTATCTGGCTATAGATAGCCTGGATCTCACAAAGTCCTTTACTAACCTCCATGAGATCAGTTCTGGGGAGTGCATCATTGAGCAGTCATTTCCATAGCACCTATGTGGTCTGGCTGAGGGCATTATGCCCCCAGGGCATTGTCTGAGTTCCAAACCAGTCAGAAGTGACTGGGATGATATTTCCAAGCACTTGGTTCATTCTTTCAAGCACCTGTATTGCACAGATTGGCCTAGCTACTTATCTGTGCCCTCTTAAGTCACTGAAATGCCTTTTTCTTGTAGGAAGCTCAATTTTTGAAGAATTCACTACAACATAAATCATTTACTGTACCAAGCAACTATTACAACAGTGCCATCCTGTGGAAGTTCAATGAGTGGCATAAATCACTACATTTCACATTTGTTAGACCATTGTGAATCATCATTTTTAAGCCCACTCTCGCAAGTGCTGTACTTGCTATGGGCACTGCCCACCCCCACCTCAATCCCTTACTCCCACTTGTTTCCAAACACTACATACTGCCTGGTACTGAAAAGATTTTTAAAAAACATAATTTACACAACATGACAAGTTTTCTAGGAACTTAGAAACATCAGGATGATATATCATCGAACTTTTCATGTTCCTTTATACTATACATTTTGAACAGACTTTGCAAAGATAAGAAGTCAATTTGATTCCTGGATGCTGTTCTTATGGTTGTAACTTTGACCAACTCCAGAACAAAACCATTCTGACCTACCGTGAACAAAGTCATTTGACAAAGAATTTAATTTGCAGCATACCACCCAAACACAGGAAAGACCTACTGAAAAGCTTCTCTAGAAAGTATAATCATATACTGGCCACATACTTTCAACTAATGAATTACAATGACCAGAAATAAACAGTCAGAAATTTTAGAATATTGAAGTAGTTGATATAAATATATGCCTGCTCACTGTCTGAATGATAAAAACCAAGACATATAATAAGGAATTATTGAAATGAAGTTTTAAATTCTGGAAGATCCTCAAGTGTTTTATTAAATATTCTGATAATTATACAGAACCTAAAAATTTGCATAAAATCTATAAAATTGAATGTTGTGTGGGCAAACATAAATCTATACCCTTCCTAGCGTAAAACCACTTTTTTAAAAACATATGAGAAACTAAAGAGAGACTACAATAATAGAAAATAGTATCAATGATTGCTGTATCTGAATAAAGAGGCTATTCACCTCTCTGATAATACACTGGAATTTTAATCACTTGTTCATAATGATTAAACTAGAAGATCTGAGTGAAAGGCACTGGCCATTGTCAAGATGAAAAAATAAAAGCACAGCTTGCACTTTCAAATGGAGAGAGCAGCATCACTATTGATGCCAAATGGGTCAGAAGCTATCTGGCTAATAAAGTCATCAGCCTTCCAGCCCTAAAATATTTTAAAATTGGCAAACCTTTCACATTCTGGAAATTTTTACTCATAACATGATTCTGAATTACACTCCTAGATGTATCAATCGTGTCCCATTAACCTTTTTCTTTGGTGTATGAACACTCTTATGAAAAATACATACAAGGAAACCTCCACTATTTAAAAAAAATTGATTCTATCAATACTGTTCTCTACATTTATGTTATGTTTGATTAAAATTAACACAGCCTTTATAAAATGGCTCATGCTAGCTAGAAATAAATTTAAACAACTGATCCAGAGATTAAACTCCCCCAAAATTCTCCATAATAGTAAAAAGAATGAAGATTTTGCTAGCTATTGTCAGCTGGCAACATTTTTTTAAAGTTTTAGCTGCACGTGGGTGGTTTTTTAAGAATTATGCGACAGTTACAGGTACAGCAGCAATTGCAACAGAAACTCCCAAATATCTTTACTCTCCCTGTTTCAGGGAGCTTTTGTAAACTCTTCTCCCCATCTGAATAGTTTGGAGTTGAAGCACACTTGAATTTCCTCTCAGAAGTGCTTGAACATTCTTACCTGCTTTACAAAAACATCCTGTTAAACAAACCTAGAAATGACATAGTAATGTGAGATGTACAGACTTCTCTAGGGCTTCCCACGAAAGCTTAAATTAAGACAGCAGTTGCAGTGAAACAGCAGAGCAGTGATCACATTTCCATTCTGACAACTCCATGGCAGCACATATCCCTCACTGCTGAAGGGCAATAACATCTCAAAATACTGTAGCTATTTGCAAAACAAACATCTGCCAAACCCTTTAATTCCTATGAACATGCAGTACTATTTTCCCCACGAGTTCAAAGACTAGTTAATTTAAAGCTGAAAAAGCAAAAGCACTTATTCTCTATTGTTTCTGGCTACCATATTGCTTCAGGATTTTATAATTAGTTGATTTAATTTTCTCTTGCCCAATTCACAGAAATCAGAAAATGAAAATATTCAATAAAACAATTTTAAAAAGGAAAACAAGATAAATTACTTTTCCCTTAAGTTAGGTGGATGTAGTTAATGAAGAAGTTGTTATACTAACATTAAAAATTAAATATGGGTTAAGAGCTTTTTCTTTCTCTCTTTTTAAAATTTTAATAGATTCCCAATTCTCAATTACATAGAGCAACAAAGAAGTATGGAAGCAATATTTATAGTTTTGATAACAAAATTCGAAACTGAACTTGAGTAAATTGAGCAATTATTGTGGTATGTAATGGTTCATATATATGTACATAAAGTACTTTCTCTAGCAGGGACTAAAAAAAGCATTAAAATAATTAAAAGTACAAAGATAAAACAGTATTAAAATGAGGAATGAGAATATATTTACAAATATGAAACTCGTTGTGATTATGCTTCAGCTCACATTATGTTCTCCACCTACCTATGGTAAAGGCTTCACATTAAAAATGCTCCAGTTAACTTCTAAATCTCTGAATACCTGAATTGCTTACTAATTATTCCATTCACACACCTACATCATGGCCAACTGATTTTATTGGTAAAGTGTCAGTAAAAACAGTTTACACAGTATTTAAATGTCAGGCAAATCAATAAAAAAGTTAGGCTCCCAGGATTCCTATTCACACATTCCTGAAACTGGAAGGAAGGCTGACCAATTAATCCAATAAAATTTTAAGGATTCCCATGGAATGGACAGACTCTTACTGTGCACACCTTGCCTCAGTGATCTAAAACTTACACTTAAAGCTGCTAAAAATTTCCTATGTCATTATCTATATGTTTGCATAATTTCTGTTGTATAACTTTTAAAAATACCAATTGTTTTATATACTTAGAAAAGAAAAAATATAAAACATTACTAAAGCCACACACGTAATACATATTTAAAAGATATTAACAGAGTTCTTTTACATCAAACCACCCATTTTTCTTTCCCATGCACCAAAAAATTAATTAGCAGCTACATATACATAATTTTGGAAGTGTGAGTATGTTTCAATGCCTTACTTCCATGTTGTAACAAATAACTGATTGTAATCAGTACTCAAATTAAAACAACTCAATCTGATATGCAATTAATTTACACCCACTTGATACAAAACACATCAGTACAATAATTTTGTATCTCGTGTAAATATTTGAGAATGACTTTGCAATGAACAGAACTTACCAATGTAGACCCTCCTGCTGTATCTCTGCATCAGCAATAGAACAAACACATGCAGTGGAATAAGGTTGATGATGAAAACATAACCACCCCATGCAGAGACCTACAACAAATGGAACAAGAAATTAGATCTGAAAATATCTGCAAATTCTTACGACAGCCCATGCTGGACATCTTGACGGTCTAACAAGCAAACACAAAGCTCATCTACACGAGCAGTCAGAACTTCTACTAATACCACCAGAATCCTTCTAAATATATATTAGAAAAGAAAAACAAACCACAAAAAATCCCACATATCAGAGGTGTTTGAAATGGGCTGATGGATTTCCTAGGCTACTCTTCCTGGGTCTCCTCCTTCCAAGCCTGGTCATACTGGCAAATGAGAATGTGATGCTGGAGGCTTTTCCCAATGGTGAAGGCTGCAACACAAGGCACTGGTAGGATCTGTAGGGCCTTGAGTTGGACTTTGATGATCCTTTTGGGACGCTTCTAACTCAGGATATTCTATGATCTCATGTAGGATCCAAAACTCTCTTTTGACAAATTTAGCACCATGCATTTTTTGCTGAGGACAGGGAACATTATCTCCAGGTAGAGAGGTAAAAGAGAGCAAGGTACACCTTCAGGAGCAGAACTCCAGGACTAGAGCAGCCAATGCAGGTTGCAGTGTAAGGAAATAAACAAAAGGAAGAATATGGATGCACATGAAAGCAGGACCAAGAACTGTGGAATGATATACAACAATATTATAGACATTGCAAACCTGTGGCAGTAAGAGTTGTTGAGAAGGACTGCTATGGTGTACTTGAAACTGAAACACTACTGTGTTATTAACTAGATCACTAATTGCTGGTTTAGTAAGGATTTAATGAGCGATCATTACAATGTGTTATCTAAATTTCTAACATATTTAGAAGGGCTCATATTGACTAGATAATCCATATTTTAACATGTCCTCTTGTCAAATTACAGTCTAGACTTCCCCAATATGCACCATGCCTGCCCTAGATCTTCATTTTTAGCCTGCAGTAGCTAATGTGGTTTTCACTTTAATTGTACTTTACGGCTTAGATTCATGTAGCTATTTTTAAAGCCCTAGAATCCAAAATGAAACCCAAATTACTATGTTGTATAGAACAGATTCTAAAAAAAAAACCCATGAGGCCAAGTATTATTGTCTTTTGACACTAACATTACAAACCCCAGCATTTCAAAATTTACAGTGAGCAATTCAGACAATGTGAAACAAGTGGAATAAAATAATCCAAGTTTTCTAGCAACTCAATTCAGATTATCAAAATCCTATTGCCTAATTACTTGTATGAAGTATCATAGTTTACACAGGTAAGGTTATTTAGTTGGAGAAAACACTGTATGAAGACAGGTAAGATAGAATAGAGTTCAAACATCCAAATGGAACACTGCCAAATTCAGGAAAAGGTTTGAGTGAAGGAGGTCGCAGTTTGCATGGACCAGGGACCTGCAATCCTAATTATCAAAATATGAACCCAAATCTGAACACCGAAAATTATACTGAAGATGCACTTTGGAACTTTTCAAACAAAACCAAGGCATCCTCACAAATTGGCAAAAAGAGTGGAGACATGCTATTACTCCGACAAGTTTGCTTCAATGTGAAGCTTTCTTTTATATTACCTTCTTGTCATGAAAACCCGTATGAAGCAGAAGCTGATGAAGTAAAATAAAGGCTAAAAATATAAATCCAAGGAGAAAACACCCTTCTCTATATCGAATGCAATGCAAGTCAAATTACCACAGTGAGTTAAGTATTTATTATAAGGGAGATTTAGTTATCAGGAAAGATTTGTCAGTTCATGAAATATCCATTTGCCTTTCAAGCTGTTCTCCAAACTTGCCATTCAAGAACTGACTCTTACTACCTCAAAATTGTGATTTGAATTAACTTTCAACTTCCATCAGAGAAAGACAAATCATTACAATGTAACAAATAGTAGAATTATGCTTTGTCCTAAAAATTTACTCAAGAAAAATATCTGGAAGGGCAACTCCACAAAATTCTTTCCAAAAGGGAAATACCATGTAGGGAAAGCCATCACCTATGGAGGATGAAGCAGATACAAGCAGTAAAATTCTATCACTGAGATTTGAAGCTAAGCTACGGATGAATCTAAACCTTATGAGCTGATGAAAGCTTGAAAGGAAAATAACAGCATCCCCCATTTATATTCAAGGTTTGATTGTCATGATGACATTGATTCTTAAGCTCTGATATCATGCACACACATGATCACATACTCTCACATACAATCCCATACACCAAGATGGTAAGAACCTGTTATTGTGTGATTTTTTAGCAGCAAAATTGTGGAAGTATTGTATTTGTTATCTGTATGTTTATGAAGCACCTTTAGAGAATCTTACCAATAAATTGGCACAATATAAAAAAAGTACTGTGCTATATAAATATAACAATTCAAAAACTTACTTGCAGCTTTTGTACTGTACTTGAAACATGTACCAAAGCTACAGGACCTTTTTCACTATAATGCTATATAGACATCAATGCTGTATATAAAGAAGTGGCTCTCTATTAAGCAGTATGGCAAAAAGAAGGGGAAACAGAATGAAATAAATGTACAAGAAATAGCTATCTTAGCCTCTTTGGTGACAAACACAAGGCTATTATTTCCTATATTAACTGCAAAAGTCTCCCAGGAAACCAAATGGAACTAAAGCTAGAGGAAAACTAGACAGCATCCAGACAACCTTTGAATTAACCTTGACTTTAAGGTACATAAACCAATCCAGAAGTTCCTTGTTCTTGCAAACCTAGTTAAATGATGGTAGAAAAGCAGTATTTGAGACCTCAATCTTAACTGTCACCAAGCAATTAGCCTGACTGTCCCACCACTGGCTATTTTGAGGATAATTTATTTTTCATACAGCCACAGAAAGTTTATCAGTTAGGAGAAAAAAAAGATGTTTGGTTGAAACAGGAGAATTCTTCAAGTCTAAGGTTTCAGAAAAAACCAATTCACTCTATTTTTCTATTGGTTTTATCTCCTCATTTTACTACTATTTTCCCCCTCTTTCAGCCCTTAGGAAAGTCTCTGTAATAGCCTCCATTTGCATAGATCAAGAATGAAAAGAGCATTTATTATCACTTATTATGACATTGAAGTCATTCATCAGTTTTGATGGTAAGCTTTACTTTATGGCATAATTATATGCATAGAAATAGCTTTCAAAATTATAAAAATATAACTTTGTCCTCCCTTTCAAAATATTCTGATTATTACTGCATTATAGTAATGACACACAGACAAATAAGTATCAAAATTATACCTTCGTCTACCTGTACCCAAATAAAAATCCAACTGAATCAGACCACCCATTCACAGCATGGGAAAAATTTGTAAGTAAAGTTATTATATTTCAATTTTTTTCCCCAAAAATTGCTTTAATCTTATTGATTTAAATACTTTACCTTTACATATT
Source organism: Cettia cetti (assembly GCA_013401135.1). Classification (NCBI taxonomy): domain Eukaryota; kingdom Metazoa; phylum Chordata; class Aves; order Passeriformes; family Sylviidae; genus Cettia; species Cettia cetti. The sequence continues at coordinate 38,114 of VZUI01060032.1, read as the reverse complement.
ATGTTATTTATTCATATATTTAAGGTTTTAATATCAATACAAAGCAGCAATTTTATATTATGGCTCCAAAAAAATGAAAATATCCTTCTTCCTTGTCAACATATGGATTATGTAAGTTACTCAAATAGTTTAGCTATTATATATATAAAAGCCTTACCATGTAAAAGTAGGATAGACAGCAGCAGATTGTCCAGAAGACTGACCCAGTTTTCACAGACTTCACCTGGAAAAATAACCAAGTCTGTATGAATGACAAATCCTGGACAATACTCTGAAGTTTCATTCCAAAACAATTGTCGAGCGAACTTCTTTAACCCACATCAAGTTATATTTTATGCTTCTGAACTGACATCCATAAAATCGTTACACAAATGCAATTCTTTCACACACAAAAGCAGGTCAGGTCTATTTCTCTTGCAGAGGCATACAATCCAACTCTCTGCCTTACAATCTGACGTAGAAAGGTAGTTGCAATGGCTCTGTGCTACTTTCTCTGAGACGTTTAAGCACTTTACAATTCTAAGTGAAGACCATCCACGCCTCAATTTGTCTGACATCTGACACAACTCTCCCATTGTAGACAACAGAGCTATTCTGTAATTTCAAAAAACTCACTTAAGGTTAATGAGAGCATCCAGATACTACTAAAGGTTTAGCAGGATCCAGAAACTGCCCCAGGAATATGAAGTTGTCTGAAACTGATGGGGGTGACTGGGGTAGGGAGGAGAGGAATGAAGAACAGACATTAAAAAAAGCTAGACAGTTGTCTATAAAATGTATTTGATTCTACAAGAGTTCATGCAAACATTATTGCACTCTGCAGTTTAGTTAAATATGAATTCCATGAGAACAGATAACTGCTATTGTATCTCAGTTACTCTAAGGTAACAACATAGGTTGATTCTATTATTGTTATCAAACACAGCACACCTTTCCAGCTGCAGCTTATTCTAAAACCAGCATTCAAGTAACACCAGTCACTCATTCATGAAAAAATTCAATTCTCTTCCATTATATTCCCACCAACTATATCCCAAGTTTGAAATATTCTAAAGCTAAAATGCTTGTGAATATGCATCTGCTTATGGAAACCAGAACTCTTGACAAAATTATGGAGAAAGTTGTAATGTCCATGTACTTACATGGAGCTACTCTAAATGAAAAGTACAGGCATTGCAGAATAAACAAGAGACAGTATCCTGCAGTGCCTGTGCTGAATTAAAATATAGTTATGCTGTTTTTGTTATTTTCAAAGTAAGTTCAACAGTCCAGAAAAACTCCAGCTTCCCTAAACTCCTTCCTGCAAAACTACCTTACAGATGAAATTCTACATAGATTAAGGAGAGGCAGACATGCTGTTTTAGCAGGCAAATTAAAAGACATAAGACTGTTTTTTTCTAAGCACACAAATAACACTAATATCTGACTCAAGCCAGCTTTGACTATTTAATTTGGATACATAACTCAAAGCCCAGACCCTCCATACAGCCAAAAGTCTTTCTAGAAGACAATTCAAAGCACTTCTATTCAGAGTCTACTGCTTTTCACCAGCTATATAAGGAGGCTAACATTTGATGCAGACAATACTAACACCTCTAAACCAAAAAGCAAACAACCCCTCCGTTTGCTTTAAATTTCAAAGACTCGTCATCATTTTTATTACTACTACAGGACACACATACTTCAGTGGAACCGTGCTTTCACACAGCAAACTGAAGAGCATGATTATGGAGTGGTTCAGACCATGTGACTTCTCAGTACTTGCCTAATCAAGAGTCAAGGGGAAGAGGGATGAGAGGGAGGAAAATAAGAATTCAATGGATTCTAAGAAAATCAGTCATTTGGTTGGAGGAGGAACCAAAAAACCTTCCCAAAGCAAAAGACTCAGCAATTACTTACCCATAAATAGTATGTGAACTGCAGTGCAAAAATAGCTATGCCTTCATTGTCAAACGATCCTGCTACTGATCGGGATATGTAACCTGGAACTATGGCAATAAAACAGGCAGCTAAAAGCCCTGCTCCCTGGTTCCACAGTTCTCTGGTGAGCAGGAAAGTAGAAATAGCTGTAAGGCCGCTGAAAACTGGTGCTAGAAACACACACACATCTCTTATATGGACTGTCACATTAAGCATATTTAAAATCCAATGTATAAGGCCTGCTGTCACCATCAGTCCTGGGTATACCTACACGGAGATAAAAACCAAAACAAACCAAAACACTAGGTTATTACAGAAAACTATCATGGTAGGTTTTTTTACATAAAACTTGCAATGAAACAATTTTTAGGCGGATATAAGCAGTAAGTATTAGCACAAGCTAACAGAATTATTTTAGTACTACTTTAATCATGTTTTGATTAATCAACACAACTGAATACCTTAGGCTCTTTAAATTTTATCCAAATGCTAACAATAACATACAATCTACTTCATAAATGAACAAGCAACATACAGATAATATCCCATCTTGTTTGACATTTATCATATAATGAAAAGAATTTGTCGTTTAGGTATGGAAGCAGAAACCAAAATCTGCAAGAGAATTTCAAGCCAGCTATCAGTTTTAAGGAAAAAATACCAAACGAAGTCCCAAAAGCCTAAGCCATCAAGAACAAACCCAAAATTTCCCAGTCATACCCATTTTCCTTTAAAACATACCATGCTATTCTTTCACTTCTTGGTACCAATGGAGAAAGAAAACGTGCTTCAACAAGATTTAATTTTTTAAAGTTGAAAAGTTGATGGTCAGTCAATTGAGTACTATATTTTTGCTAGGTATCTGTAGACATCTTTGGATATGAGGATTAAAACAAAGTCCTGTAAAATTGAATTATGATGTGCTCCAGGAAAGGTAGCATAGACTTACACAAATCTATTGAATCCACCATAGAATATTGGAGAACTTTAGAATATTCTTAATAGGAATTCTACCATCCCACATTTATCAACATTGGAAAAATCAATACATCCTAGGAAAGTTAATATGTACTTCACCTGCCTTAGTTTCTTTCAAAACTAAGAAGGGCATTGTAATAAATTAAATTAACAGATGACTAAACGTTCCCCTGCATATATAGAACATTTTATTTTGTATAAGACAGGTATAGAAAACATGCACTTACGCATTGCATAAAGAGCGTCCAGTACCTCTAAGACACTAAAACAAATGGTGATTTAATGGCTACAAAAAACTTGTAAATGCCTTTAAGTGGTATATACTATCATTAAAAAAGTTTTGATGAACCTTCACACATTAAGAAACAATGGCTGCATAACCTTAGTATTACTAAAGCTATTCCAATGAATATTTGCATTCTGATTTGATAACATTGTTTTTGTACACCCTTTCTGTCTGGTAACTTGCATTGATACCAATCTTAACTAGTCCTGATGCTTCACACAGGTGCCACACTGATCTAATTTCATAAGGTCTTCTCCCAGTGAAATCCTATTTTCTTTCCATACAAATATGGAGTCTACTCAGCATACATCATTGGATTAAAACTTGTACCTTAAGAGATTTAGGTAATGCTTTAATTTTTTTTAAAAATGTTTTTCCTTTTTTGATTTCATATACCAGAATTGCAGGAGTCATAGTACCCTTATTTGTTACTATTAAAATTTCATATGTAAGAAGTTCTGTATTTCTTGGCCACAGTGTGCTATTGGATAAAGATTAAGGTGTGTTGACTTACTCAGTTTCTGCAGCTAAAATTAAAAACACCTTGATATTCTCTCTGCAGCAATTTGACAATTAAAAGCATGTTTTATTAAGATCCTCCTTTTATCAACATCAAATTTGTATTGAAAGTTCAAAAAACTTTCTGAAAAGTAAGCTTTAATTACTTTTTACTTATTAAATGTATTTTAATAAACTTATTATTACAATACTTACAGTTCCACCTACTATTCTTCCCAGTGGATACCATGCTCTTTCGTCAAACCAATTTAAAAATTCATAAAACCCATGAGATGCAAGATGATGTGTCGATCTATAGTTAAACCTAGAAAGAAATGGAAGAAGATAAAAATCAAGAACTTTAGCATCTCATTTACTATGTAAGTACAATGGTCCTCTCTAAATCTGCAGAGTTTTAAAGTAAATTACTAAGTTCTCAGCTACTAACAACTGTATTTTCTTCACTTCTACATCCAGTGCACATACCACAGATAGTTTTTGGTGAGTGTGTGTTTGTGCATAAACATTTAAAGGTTTTCTTTCACTCTGAGAAACACTCTGGGTTTTTTAAATTCCTTTCTAAAACTACTCATTTTCAAATACAGTCTATCTCATGCAGTCAATGCAAGACTCCCATTCTGAGACAAGATAGCTATGTGCTACATTTGCTGCTACCCTACTTCATGTAAAATTGACAGGTGACTCATTCAGTAACAGGAAACAGGAATCAGTCTGTTGTTCACACTATCAAACTAATGGCCTTCTTTCAATCAGTAAGAATTTACACAATGTAGAACTTCCATAGATGGTGTTTCATCTTCAAAGTTTCTACATTCTCTGTTGCAGAGAATTTCTTGTACAATAAAAGGTCTCTCATGCACACCTTCAGTTCAGTCTTCCACACTACAAAAACCACTAAAAAACACCAGCGTTGACTGCTATTCAGGCATTGATCTTCCACCTTCCTGGCACAAAATATCTCAAACTTCTGATAATAAAATTTTTAAACTATTAAAATGTGCAATAAGCTCTTGAAATAGGTTGCAAGAAGGACTACAGTGCATGTTATCCTAAAACAGCAACTCTTTCATGATCATTAATTCAAAGGCCAAACTAAAAAGGCTACAGGTACTGAGAATGTGAAGCTTTGTACAGAAAGTTTAGATAGAGAAAAGCCTGGGTGAACACAACTTCTAAAACAAGCAATATTCACAAAGCCAACCATTCTAATAGATGGGAACTTCATTAGTTAAAGACGTATTAAAGATTTTATTCACTAATTAAAAGTTCCCATGACTGAATGGAACACCACAACAAACAAAAGGTTAGATGGGCAAACCACCACAAAAGTCTTCCAAAGACACTGCTGGGATTCAAGCCTAGAAAAGCTTGTGTTTTTCTTTTTATCTATTTTATGGAAATTTCCCCTTATATCAGAAATATACATCCCTTCTAACAAAAATATTTAAATTAAATTGAATTCTTTTGCATATCTAGGATTCCCAAAATATAACAGGTTTACTTTGAACCAATTCATTTCCACAGAATAAAGCTAAGGTTATTTAAGACTGCAAACCTCATGAAGTTCCTAATTGTTTAATCAGTACAAGAAATATCTGAAATAAAGCCACATTGAGGTCATGAGCAGATTTCTTCATCTACACAGTGGAAGAACAAAAAGAACTGAAATTCAGGTTCAGATGTCAGCAAATTTGCATGTTTCATGTGTCTCAACTATCACAGCATCAGTCAAATGATATTAAAAATAAGTAAATAACAGAGTGAAGTACTTCCAGGAACACACTCTCACATCAGTTAAATAAGCAGTTATATAGGATACATTAACTGATAAAACCATGGCCTTTCAAAAGTCATTAGTCATGTTTATATAAGAAAATTCACACGAACATCAGTCATTCTGACCTAGAAATCTTTGATTCAAACAGCAATGTGACATTGGTTTCTAATAAGCCTACAACTATTCCCATTTGACTAGATTTCTAAATATTAATTAATTCTCCAGCTCTGAACTGTCAACTCTAATGTGATTTCTGAAATGCTGTACCTGTAAAATTAGCCTCTTATCTTAGTATAGCAAGCTCTGTTGTTAATTTGTTTAGTGCCAAGTACCTGCAGTACGGTATGGAATAAATCTGGAGTTTCATATTGCACAGGACACAGAGAATCTACCCAGCTACAAACTGGACTGGAAACCCAGCCAATATTGTTATCTTAGAACTTTAAAAAGGAAACAAGAAAGATGCTTACTAGCACGGATTACTTTTGGATTTTTAAATCATGACTCAAACTCACCGAGGCTACAAAAGTATGACTAATGTTTACTTTTACAGCATCAAAAGATTAGTTAAACAAATGAAATAAGCAAGAAGAATACATATTGACATTCTCCTCGTGTTTCCAAATAGCAAAGCTTCGTAACTGACTTCAGAAGGATGCGAACAATTGTCTTGAGCTTTGGCAGCATCCCATTAAGTCTTTAATAAGAATGAATTACCACTCAAAATTGAAATGCAACGTAACAGCATTTTACTTCTACCACTTCAGAGGTAAGAATTTAATCTTCCCTCCTAATATACTCTTAGACAGACACAAATCTATTAGCCCTTCTTTCAAAAAGTGATTCTTTTGCCACAAATGAAAGCATGCAGTGACAGTTAGGCATGCCTTTACACCAGAAATTACTGGCAATACAGGTACATTCGTTTGTCACTGTGAGAAGACCTGTAAGTGAGAATAAGAAACAAACTTCTAGAACCAAAAAAACCCAACAAAAAAATTTAGAAGCCTAATTTGGCACCTCACTTTGACTTAGAAAAATGCCCACTTCACCTCCCACTAGGTTACCTGCAAACAAAAATAAGTTAAAATGTCAACATAAACATATGCACACATCAGGGAAAGGTAGCTGTGATGTTGCATATCAAAGCCAGCTTCAGGTATGGACAAACTGGCAGCAATGGGCAGTGCACCAGACAAAAGTATAGTCTGGCAATCATATGATGATGGTGGTATTATGCTCTGATACCAATAAGCCCTTCACTGCACTTTTCTCCTTTAGGGACAAGCCTGAACCTTGTGAAACTGTTTCCCTTTTAAGCCAGAATGGAGAGTGCTGCTAACAAACAGAAGTCCATCACAAACCAGTCACACTTTCTTATGATCTTGGTACTTTTCAAACTGTGCTTAAAATACACCACAGCGGTATTGTATTTCTACTGCAATGCTATCACAGTACCTGCAACTATCTGTAGGTTTCTTAGGGCTGTAAAACAGCCCTGGAAAATATTAGAAAAACGGCTGCCTTTGCCTACACCTGCATCTGGGAGATTCAGAGGCTGCAGCTGAGGGAGCAATCAAAATGGAGCAACAACAGCCAGTGCTGAGTAGGGATTGCACCTCAGGTTTGGGGGTCGCTGCCTGCCCCAAGTTCTTCCACTTGCAGCAGCAGCAAGAAGAGGTGAGGGTTTTTATCCAGCCCTCCTTCTGAGCTACTCCATCCTATCCAAGGAGACACTGGAACTGAAGTACACTGCTGGTCACACGGACTAGACAGAATGCAGCATGACATGACAGAACCAGAGTGAAGGACAGGATCTCTTTTCTGCCACCCTCAACCCTCACATCCATCCGATCTCGAGGTATGGAAACAGATCACCCATTTCCAAGATACCCTCTCATCCTCCCTCACCTCCTCGAGGTAAGTCAATTTGAAACAGACCCAAGAAGAATAAAGAACAAAATCATGTGAAGCACATGCTAACTAAATACTTTGCTAGAAAAATTGAGTTAAATATTCAAGTTCTCAGTCCATGCTGTGAAGAAGATATACACTTGCTAATATTCAGCTAAGGGCGTGACATCAGGAAACATTGACTTATTTTAGTTGATGTTCTAGGAGGGAAAGTGATGCTCTGCTGTTCTCCTTGCCTCTTTCTGTCATGTCTGTAGTTTGAACTATTTCCTTCTCCAAGCTAAGCTTTAAAGGAATAAACAATCCTAAGTCTTAGCACATTTCAGAATTCAAAGTCCCAACCACCAAACCAGGCTGATATTGTAGTTTGAACCTTTGGGGAGATGCTCTAATGATCACCTAAGTGCTCTGTTAGTGGTACCATTAATTTTGTGGCACTGTTGGAGATACCTACATTACAGCTGGTTCAGTAGACAACTGGAAATAAGTTAATAAAAACACAGCTCTAATTTCATATATTTTAACATGGAACAGGGTATAAGCAGCTACAGCAAAGTAAGTGAAACAGAGGCATAATCTCTTTTTTAGTAGCAACATTAATTTAGAAAGCTTAACTAGGCAACTTGCAAAGCAAAGCCAGTGAAGTCTTCACTTACATATTATGCACTGTTAATACATAATCTTAACTATCTGTTCATGCTTAGGTTTGATTTTTATTCCTCGCTATGAACTGCTTTTTTGATGACACTAGGCAATACTGTAGGATGATTACTTAATGCTAGTCACAGCAATCACTCTCTATCCAGGAGCTACAGAATTCTCCAGCACTTCACAGCAACAATTACTGCTATATTTATAAAGAGACGTCTTTGACATTCCCAGGTTTAGTATTTCCTTGACAAAGTACTATTTAAAGGTGAGTATTAAAATAAAATTCAGCCTACTGAGAAATAAGAACATATAGAAAAGAATAGAACATATATGGCAGTGCAGTTACTTCATCCAGATCTTAACAACACTTAAGGCAAATTACACTGACAGCAATAGAATTCATTTGACCCCTCCATTCCAAGAGATTGTAAGAACAGTGTGTTGCTTCTTGTGGGAATGGTGACTGTCTAAACCCCAATCAATTTCATGCTATTATTGCCCCATCATCTAGACTTTTTATCCAGCATTTTACAGCCATCTGAGAATATGTAATCTCCTTACAAGCAGAATCTGTTGAAAATTTTCTAAGCCTTCAATTATAAAGGCTTCTGTGCTCCTAAAGTCTTCAGCTGCAGATGCACAAAATTTTCACATCTGCAAACTCAGAAAAATGACAAGATACAAACTGTGAACATTACAAGCTATCTGAGTAATTCTAGGAGTCAGTTTTTAATGCAAATGTAGATTACAGAATCAATTCGGCCATACAGAATCTAATTAGAGATGGCAAGTCGAGATTCTTGAAAAAGATAGTTGCAGATTGACTCCATATCCGACATATTCTTTGCATCCAAAGGAAGAATATATTCAGCAACACTTCATGGAAAATCTAATGAGAAACTTCAGTAACTTCAATTGAAACAAAGAAATACATATATACAGTATTTCAAATTAAATTTTAAAACACCTGCTTATCCACAGAGTATACTACAAGCACAACATCCTGCAAGTCTCATTCTGAGCTCTGTATCTGCAAATGAGCAATTAACACAGTGAGTTCTGCATAAGGTTTTTAAAATGGAAGTGCAGCACCCATCAATCACATAATGAATTCAAGGCACTACAGAAGACCTTCTCATCAGGAAAATTTTGACTTGTGTTGCGTTTATAACCTTGGTAAGTATGTATGGATGTTTAAGCCATTTTCAAACAATCAAGATTAGAATTCTGGAGCAGCAATACCTACAGGCGAAAGTACTTACGACATGTAACATGTAAGAACCTTTCCTAGTGCCCACAACCCAAACCTAAGGTGTTAGACCTCACAGTAAGACTGGAGAAAACATACATCAAGCTCTACCTCTATACAGGGTGGTCCTCTGTTTACCTGAGCCAAAACTGATACAGCTCTGCAAAGTGGAAGAACCAGGCAATTTTATTTCAGAAAAATCTCACATTCCTTTCTTTTTACTTAAATTCATGGCAGTGGAATGGTTTTATTAGGTCCTAAGTCTAATACATACACTATATGATTTGTCCCCAATTAGTGTATTTAGATATATATTTTAGTCCTTATGCAACCACAAATCTTTTTTTCTGGACTTTCTCAGGATACACACCTACCATGTTTTTACGTGGAGGCTGTTATCACTTTGCACACTCAAGCCTCTAACTCACGGGACAGCAACCACCCAGGAATTGTGAGAACGTGAACTCTACCCCATCTTTCACAAGGGACACAGAACAGGTTTGCACAGTTCTTGCTAAACTTGATTGAAAGATGATTATTAAGACAAGTCCACCAGAAAGAAAAAAAAAAAAAGCTTTGACTGATGCAGAGTTTAATATCATCATAATTCTGACAGTTTTAGGGGTAAAATAGGTGATTCTTGATTGTTCAGTCTTTACATTTTTATATCAAAATATCTGGATATGTAATTACTCTTAGCATTCTGAGATAATATCAAGTATTTGTGATAGCTCCTGAGACTACCTTACATTTAGAGAGGCTCAAATGATCTGTAGGGGTTTTGATGCAAGAAGGGCCATTTGAAAAGAGAAATACATGTCTTTCAAGCTGACTGTTAATCACAAGCCTTTGACAAAAGAATTGTCAGCAGTACTGCCATTCTGAGTTTCCTCAGGTTCAAAGCTGGCCATGGACCTGCTTCTGATTTTGGATTTCATAATTCTGGAAAAACCCACCACTCAAAACGTGGCAAAGGCTCCCTTGTTATATTAAGATTAGTAAGAATGATGAAGTAACAACATGGCAGGAATTTTTGCAGTGATGTGGCCACCTAACTTCAAAAATGATGGAAATTTTGAGTCAAAGGAGGAAGAAATTTCTGTTCCTGGAATTCAGCTCAAAAACAAACTCCTTTTTGTAATATCTTTAGAATAATCCCTGAAGGTAAGCCAGGAGAATGCCAAGGCAGAAAAAAAAAAAAGTGCATGACACTATCAGCAGGGCACCCGTTTTTTCAGGCCAAACATTCAACTAAGCTCAGTGGAAATCCCGAAGAATACTAGAATGTTTATAGAATAACCATTAAGAATTACCATTAAGAATATCAGAATTTCCCCAGTGTGTTTAAGAAGGATTACAGCCTTCCTACTGCCACTACTTGGCATGGTACTTTCCCTGCCTGCAATAAGATGTTACGCTTAGCAAGTGCTACAATCAGGAACTGCATGCTGCCAGTAGCTTAATGATATAAAATTCTACAAGGAGCATACAGTAACTCAGCTTCTTCAGAGAACCCAGGGCACCTCCAGTATTTTTGCCATGAAACTGTGAGCTTTTGAGAGCTCTCCATGTTCACAATTTGAATTTTTCACACAATATACCACCATCTGAAATCACGATATGCTTCCCATCACCACTGCAGTGGGCGTATATCTGTCTACAACTTCAGACACTTCCCCTGATGCCTATTAGGTTTTTTATCACTTTTTCTCTGTTTTGCTTTTGAACTATTCCATATCTCAAGGCAAATTATTATGAAAAGCATTGATTTTATCAATATTAAAAGGCATACTTTGCCAGTGAATTCTGCCATTCATAGCATGTAACAACATTTTAGACCTAAGAAGCAAGTGATGATGACATTTTTCTTGGAACAATCAAAATTCCCAAGAGGTTTCAAGGACAAGATGGAATCAGACTAATTTGAAATTTTTACAAGCAAAAACTGAATGCTTGTTTTCTTTTTTATGGACATACACTTTACCCCAGATACCACACTACAACTGGCATGCAAATTGATGACAATGCTAGTTCTGTTACTTTTTGACAGCATCAACTTCTTGAGAGGCATCAATTCTCTCCTCAATACAGTATTAACTACCACAAACTCAAAAACCCCTATAGTGCTATGTTTCTTTCTGAGTGCTCTTGGACCATTCTGTGGCACAATAAGCCTTGTATGCTGCAACTCTGAACGCTCTGCACCGAATTCAAGAGGGTGTTTTTCCAGATCAGATTTGTGCTGTACTTGTTTTGAACATGATGGAGACAGCTTAATTCCAAGCCCTTCTAAGTTAAAGGCTGATACATGAGCATCTGCTTGGCAGGAAAAAATTAAAAGGCTATTAGCTGAACAATATATTTTAAGAGTAAAATATCCCTTCTGTGAAAAATCTGGTACTAAAACTCAGTGAGGGGAACATGACTGCTTCATAAGAAGTAACAGAGAACAGAGGACAGCTAGCTCCCAAGCCATTTTTTTCATCATCTTCTAGTATAGAAAAGCAACCTGTAACACCTAAATAACTACAGTGGACTCCTATTAAACTGATCCCAAAACATACCTGCTATCTTGTAACAAGATCTAGTAAGTGTGCAGAAGTGAATACTAACTCCTGTAGTAAGTCTGAAATACAGAGTAAAACAAAGGAAATTTACTATTCATTGCAGGAATTTAATTGTATTTTAACTACTTGGAAGTATTTGGCACAACCTTCATCTCTATTACATAATAAAATCACCTATATGCTACAACGCTGGGGCAATTGAGAAAGTTTCAGCTACAACACAAATGCATTTGAACCAACTTCACTTCCCATTAAGTGAAATTTAAGAAATCAGTCTTGGATGCAAGATGGCCTGGCAGACTGCTTCTACTCTGTAAAATATAAGACCTGGTAAAAAGTAAACAGGACCCTTAGAAAGGCTCCAGATCCCTCACATCACAAATTATAATTAAGCAGTGACAATTTTATTTCTGGCAGAACATGTAAACAGTTATAGCACTGTAGAAGAGCTTTAGCAGAAATTATTTTGTACAACTCTGAACAGTCAAGAGTCTGTTACTTGAACTTATTTGTAACATGACAAAGGGTAAATCCAACCAGAATCAAAGATTAGATATCAAACCACTCTGTACAAACTGTGGCAATATAAGGTTCTTTAGCTCACAGGAATTAAAAGTATCTACAGTGTTGTGGCTGCACATCTAAATCAGTTTAGCAAGTTAAAATAAGGTAGCTTTTAATCCAAAATCCTTACATATTTGCTCTTTAGTACATTTCTTAATGCATCTGCTATTCTTTTTCCTGCGTCTAGGTCAGTCTCCCTTGCCTGAAATTCTCTGACTATGCTTTCTTTCCATTGGTCTCCTGCAGGTAGATCATGGTTAGTCTAAGAATCTGGATCTCTCACAGTGCACCTGTTGAACTCCATCTGTTGCCACACTGACTTACTGAATATTTAATACAAAAACTGCTGAGAATATAAAAATTGTTTCAGAGTGGAATTGTTTCAAAGTATCATCAGAGCCGAACAGATACAGTCTAACCTGAAGAATTTCTGTCCTGTGATTAACACCAGGTTAAAGACCTAATTTTATCTAACTTAAATATGTCGGGTCAAATTCTGCTTAACCCTTCAGTAACCTGGCATAAATAGACACAAACATTGCATTCCTGAGGACTGTAGAACCGATCAGACAATTTTCACCTGTGGGTATGTATATATAGAGATAGAACTACCTGCAGAACAAACCAAACAATACACACAGGGTTTATAGGAACCTAGACACAGATCTAATTATGCCCTTAACAAATAAAGCTGAAAAGGCATGAATAAAGCCCAAAGTGCAAAGGCACAAGGGGAAAAAAAAAACCTATTTCCAATTCTAGGATGCCTTGTACTAAATTACACATGCAAATTTAACTGTGGCAGTTATCCTTCAACTAACCTTTGCTAGCTAAAAGGAGCGCACAAGCGCTCCTAATCCGCTTCTGTCTGCAAATCGGACAAATAAGCTTGAATCACAGCTAAAAAGACACACCACTCTAAAGACACCATAAAAGACAACAAAAAAAGTTTCTATAAATACATCAGCGACAAAGGGAGGGCTAAGGAGAACCTCCATGCTTTGTTGGATGTGGAAGGAAACAGTGACAAAGGATGAAGTACCCAGTGCTTCTCTGCCTCTGTCTTTTACAGTAAGATGAGCTGTTGTTCGGGTACCCAGCTCCCTGAGCTGGAAGACTGGGGTGAGCAGAATGAAGCCCTCATACTCCAAGGGGAAACGGTCAGCAACCAACTGCAGCACTCAAACACACATGAAGCTGCATGGGGTCCACCCAAAGGTACTGAGGGAGCTGGCAGAAGTGTTCACCAAGCCATTTCTCAGCAGTCCTGAATAACCAGAGAGATCCCAGTAGACCAAAGCCAACGAATGTGATGCCCACCTACAAGGGTGTGAAGGAGGATCCAGGAAACTCCAGGCCTGTCAGCCTGACCTTGGTGCCAGGCAAGGTTATGGAGCAGATCATCTTGAGCACAATCACACAGCACATACAACCAGGGCATCAGGCTCAGTCGGGATGGGTTTGTGAGGGGCAGGTACCTCTCGACCAACCTGATCTCCTCCTATGACAAGGTGACACGCTCAGTGGATGAGGGAAAGACTCTGGATGTTGTTTATCTAGACTTTACCACAGCCCTTGACATGATTCTCATAGCATTCTGGAGAAACTGGCTGCTCATAGCTCAGACAGGTGCACTCTTTGCTGGGAAAACTGTCTGGATGGCCAAGCCTGAAGAGTGGTGAACAGAGTTGCATCCAGGTGGTAGCTGGTCACAAGTGGTGTTCCCTAGGGATCAGTGTTGGGGCCAGGCCTGTTTAATTTTTTATCAATCATCTGGAAGAGGGATGAGTACACTCTCAGTCAATTTGAAAATGTTGGGTGGGAGTGTTGATCTGCTACTTGGCAGGAAGGCTCTGCAGAGGGATCTGGACAGGACAGAATGATGGGCCAAGGCCAGTTATTTGAGGTTCAACAAGGTGAAGTGCTGGGTCCTGCACTTGGATCACTACAACCCCACTGAACATTGCAGGCTTGGAGAAAAGTGTCTGGAAAGCTGAATGGTGGAAAAGGAACTGGTTCAACAGCAGCTGAACATGAGCCAGCATGTGCCCATGTGGCCAAGCAGGCCCATGGCATCCTGGCCTGTATCAGCAGTAGTGTGGCCAGCAGGACCAGGCCAGAGATTGTCCCCACTGTGCTCAGCACTGGTGAGGCCACACCTCAAATCCTGTGTTCAATTTTGGGGCAAAAAAGAATATTGAGGTGCTGGAGCAAGTTCAGAGAAGTGAAGCTGGAGAAGGGCCTGGAGCACAAATCCTATGAGGAGCAGCTGAAAGAACAGGGTTTGTTCAGCCTGGAGAAAAAGAGGCTTATGAGGAACCTTATCACTCTCTGCAACAACCTGAGAAGAGGTTGTAGCCAGGTGGGGGTCAGCCTTTTCTCCCAGGTAACAAGTAAGACGACAAGAAGAAATGTCAAGTTGCACCAGAGGAGATTCAGACTAGATATTTGAAAAAACTTCTTCACTGAAAGGGTTGTTAAGCATCAGAACAGGCTACCCAGGAAGTGGTTGACTCACCAACCCTTGAAGTGTTTAAAAGAGATGGGACATGCTAGTGCTGGGTCAATGGTTGGACCCTTTGCTCTAAGAGGTATTTTTCAGCCTAAATGATTCTATAACCTCAACTATTTTAACCGATTTTATTCTGAAGCAGATTAAAAGTATAGACATGCTCTATTAATACAGTCCAACAGAAGGGATGACAGCTCCTAGCTAAGGGCAAAGAGAGTTCCAGCTGTTTGCAAAGTGACTGCATATTCTCACGCTGGAACAAATTAATGTGGGAATAGATGTCACGAATAAAATAAACAAAGACCAGGAAAGTAGCTGAAAACGGGAAGTGGCCTTCATCCTTCCTCATAATACAGAGAGTGGAGTTTATCTTTCTAACCATATTTTGCATTCAGATACTTTCAGTGTCTGATTTAGTCTCAAATAAGTATGGCAAGCAGAATTTAAAATGAGTTATCAACTACCTCTATTTTATATATTTCCTACTGTTTCAAGTAAGTCTAAATTAAAAAGAAAGCCTAAGTTTTCACTGAATTTAATGTAACCTGTTAAGAATTGTACTTAATGATTACCAGTCTTTAAAGACTATGCACAGGAAACACAACTGCAATAACAAAATGTTATTTGCTTTTAGGTATTCTCACAGAACTGTGATGACTGCAGTGTTCAGCATTTAAGAAAGTATTTATAATTTAATAAATTCCTGCCATGTACAATGTGAAATTGAAGTTACATGTTTATTTTCTCATTACGTGATAGAACTTCTAGCAGTGCTCAGTCTTACTCTACCATGAGATATTGGGCTATTTCACTGTGCTTCTCTATCATTTTAGTAAAATCCCATGAATGCTTAGAAATGACCTTAAAATGTGAAGGTGAGGGAACACTTGTTACCGTGAGCTAGGCTTGCTGTTACACACATATGCTTTGAAGCTGTCACAAATGTTATAACAGAAATATTCACAGACTACGCTCACCATTGCCTCCTCTATCCTATGTCCAGGAACACGCCCTTTCAAAAGCAAACTACCTCTCTGATCAGCCAGCTACACTGGTATATACAATTAGTTAGCTAGAGCTCCTCTGTCTTAGAACAGTAAAAGGATGAGTTTCATTTTTAAAGCCATTTTATTAAATCAAAGCACATCCTTTTGCTGCTGCCCCACTGTGACATAAAATGAACGTGTGGTTGCCCATGAAAATGGGGAAAGAACAATGCTAAATCAAAAGGTTCAGTTTCAATTCAGATGGGGTTGAAAAGTCAGGTACTGCAGGGGTATGAGAGAGTTGTTGGCAAGGACCTGGTGTAAGTTCTCAAGGGACAGTTCTTAGGTCACATAATCCTAAATCTTCTCTCTCCTTGCTCTCCAAACATGAACTAAGCCCGTCTGTTCCAGCAACTTTCATGCTGCAATCCCCACCAGACCGTATGCCCTCTCAACTCTCTCTCCACAAATGTGCTGTTCTGTGGCTTTTTCTTCTTGAAGGTAGCCCTGAAAGAAGACAGCAGATGGCACCGTGAGGAACATACTCTCACAAAGCAAAACCATGATGTGCATAGCTGAGAATGTTTTGTTGAAACTAGAGTGCAATGGAAGCATAAAGAAAAAAGAACCCTGAAGTTGACTTACAAAAGCAAAACCCAGAAAATAAAATTCAGTGATGGAACAATTACAAGCATGACATATTTCACACAAAACGTATCATACAAGCTTGTGCCTAGCACAAACTGGGCTTTACTGTGGGAGGGTGGGTCTAATGTTGGTGAAGTAAAGGTGGAATACAAAATTAAAACACTAAAAATTCCTTGGCTCCTATTTAGCCATAGGAGAATAATTACAGTTGTCATTACTAGCTGACCTGAGACATCACAAATTAAGATAATGTTGCTAATATTTAAGGTAGTCTCTCCAATGTCAAGATCCATTTCCCATTTAGCAAATGGAAGATTAAAACTGTTACAGAGTAAAATTATTTGTGAGACATATGCAATAGCTTTTCAAATGTTACTTCAGACATCTGACAATAGATGAATCATTCTAGTCACCTGAGTAGGATAAAACAGTCAAAACACAGTAGCATTACACAGCTTCTTGGAAAACTCAAACACTGCATTGGCTTTCATGACTTTCATTCTACAATACTGAGTTGAGGAGACATCCATTTACTGTCATTGTTACCATCGATACAATGCCAAAGTGCCAATTTTGTTTTGCTGACTTTCTAAATTAGAAGAATTGCAACTTTAAAGCATTTAATCGATTGCCAGAGAAAGAACTAAAGATGTTTCAAAGGCCTGTAATACTCAAATGATCAAATATTTCAACCATGAAGATGAAATTGCCTTTTTCAAGATAAATGTTTCAAAAATATTATGAAATTCTAAGTTATTTAACTGAACTTCCAAATGCTGTTTGGGCTAAGTTTAGGATAAGGGGTTAGCACATTCAATGTATGCAATAGACTATATGTGTGTGCATGTGTATGTAAAGCTGGATAAACAGAAAGGTACTCAGGACAGGAAAGCTTGTTTTGTTATGTTTTGCTTCTGCATCACTCTGTTTTCAAATCCTCTGGCTACAGCACACACATTCTATTAAACGTGCTCTTCTCAATCAGCTGCATCCTCAAAGAGGTACTTTCCATGCCTAGACTTTTTTAACATATCAATCTATTGTGAAGATAGGAATAAAAATAAATAAAACCACACCTCCTGAATTTAAAGAAGTTGGCTATCATTTATAGCATAATAATTGCGAAAAAGAGAATACAAAGACTGAAAAAAATAAGGCCAACTCCTCAAAAAATGTAGGCTGCCCAGTCACATGTGCTAAAACAGCTTAAAATTACATAATTACATGTTATTTCTCCCTTCTGCAAAATCCATATTAAATCAACAGGATATAGAGTGCCCATCCATACAGTGAGCCACTATTCTAAATAACTGTAAATAATACTGTGTAAACCAGTCTAGAGGAAAATAGCTATCCCACTAAGAACACCACCAAAAATCTATAATCAAGCCAAACTCAAGTCCTCCATTGCAATGTAGTTTCCCAAAGAATATGTTTGTTTAAGTGAGGGAAGTTTTGAAAATGTGTGTGCAATTCCTCATGGATTATCAGCTAAAGAGAACTTGACCATGCTCTTTTACCTAACAAACTAAACGGACTGCCACAGGAAATTATATGACAAGCATTGTAACACCCGGAAGAAATTATCATTTACAGTTATCTATGTTAGATGGGCTCTGAAAAAGTAATATTTGACACTGGACTTGGGTCCCCCATAGCAGACAGACATTTTAAATACAGTCTCCTGCTCTCAAAGCGCTCATGTACAAATACTCAGTTACTCCTTGTTTAAAACAGACCATTTCTTTTTCTAAAGCACAGGAATATTGCCTCCCATAACAGCAAGAATTTTTGAAGTATAGCAAGTATTTAATTCTCTAAAATGCCAAAAGAGCTTTTACCCTGGGAAAACAGCAGTAAGTTGGGAAATACAGAAGCTGATCTATTTTGTTTGCATCTATATCCTTAAATTCATTCCCCAGGCTGCTTCAACTTATGTAAGGTGTGGTGCAGCATTAGGGTCAATTTCACGGTACCTCTCCAGCCCAGACCTAGCAGCTACCCACATTAAAAACACCTCAGTTTGATTCCCAGCAACAGCTCAGATGAAGACCACAAACTTTGCTCAGCTATGGGGCCAGAAATGAAGCCTATGTGCTAGACATACCATAAAAGGGCTCTAGCAATGCATGTCAAAGTTCACTTTTTTTCCTGGAGGCAAGTAGTATGGTAAGGCTCCAAGAAGTTTTGCTAAAGGAGTTAATATTAATAAAAACATTGTCACACATCCTGCTACAGAGTGCAGGCTCCACAGGCCGAAAAAGTAGCAACTTTAATGGCTTTCCTAAGTAGAAAGAAGCCCTCAGGAGTAGCCCTAAATGTCAGTACAAATGTACCTCAAAGGGCTTGCAAGAATGGAATTTTCAAAAATTCACGAGGAAACTCTGCAACACATGCACAGTTGACATTAAATGGAAAATAACCTGACTAAATTAGGGGAGATACTTGTGGAATAGCAAAGACATCTTCCCCAAATCAGAGTACCCTCAATCTATTTAAAATCTACTAGTTCCTACAGGATTTTGAATTTTTTTGCTAAGTATACTGGCCAAAATTTTTATTCTCCCCCTCCCCCACCAGTTCAACATGAGACAGATTCAAAAACATGAGTATTAGGATTACAGGCTGCCAAAACTAGAGACTATTAGAGAGAGTTACGATAGGAAGCAAAAGCTAACTATTATAAACCACTCTAACCATTTGTAATCAAATCAAATTTCTGTTTTAAAAAACAAATATATTAAGCTGTTCAAATAATAGGATATCTGCCAAAAAAGTCCATTCAAGGATGTTAATCGTAGCATTTGCTCTAGTTAGTCAAGTGTTTGTGAGTGTTTGCTGAAGACCACTTAAAAAAAATCATGGCATTAAAAGCTAAACTTGATGGTTCAGCTGACCCAGCCTACATAAAACATTTGGATATGTTTTCCTTTTCATGTTTCATTCTGCTATCCATAAATCAATAAAAGGGTCAACACTTTGCAAGCATTCTATCTCACCTCATATGTTTTCTAAAAGAAGTCTATAGGGAGTCTCTGTACTCAACCATACTCTGCACGTGTTTCATGAACACTGCCCCTCCTACCTATCATGCATAACCCCATTACTGCACCCACATGAAATCTGATGAGGTGTTCACCCCAATTACAAGTAGTGCAAGTGAGGAAAGAAGCACTATGTGCTAAGTAAAGATGGTAGAAGACAATAGTAGACACAGAGTAGAGATTTGATTCTTGCATGACTGCTATTTTATGAGGCCACACAGTGAACTGCTTCTCAGCCGCATCACTCCAACTGAACAAATCTAGCCTGAGGTCTCCCCACTCACAAAGCAGTTTCTGCTATGCCTTCAACTCTGTCCAATGTTCTTTTTTCCAAATTATCCTCCTTCCATTACATTTCTAATATTTACCTATTTTTGCAATTTCACAAGCAGTAGAGAAGTCCAGTACAGTCAAGTGCACATCATCTTGATTGTTACCACCATATCACCCTTACAGAAAAATGTACTTGGCTTCAAAATAGCTCCCTCCAAGTAGCTCAACAACACCTTACAATTGAGAAAATCCAAAAGCCAGGCTAACCTGTGCTAACAGAGTTTCTCAACCCATGTCATACTGCAATAGAAGTGATCAAGAAACATGCCTGATTTGGGTCCTCCTCATTAAAGGGTAGGTAGTGGTGCGCTGGTGAAGCCTGGAAGACTATTCTCACATAAAAATCTCTTTCATGAGCACACAGGCCCCACTGAATCAGATCTGGACTGCACACTAGGATATTTTTCCTACTATAATAAAACGGCAGAAACGAGTTTGAGTTACCTGAAATTCTGTTAAAATTATTAGTATTATTAGAGTATAAAAAACCCATTCAAGTGTTAACAGTAAATATAATCTTAAAATATATATCTCAATAAAATAGAAATAGAGTTCTTCTCACTTCACAAAATCATAACACTTGTAAATGAAGAACATGTAGTAAGTTTTTAATATGAATCTCACGAAATTTGCAACACTTCAGATGACCAAAGTGGCTGTCAACTCTCAAGAACACATTTACTACATGATCTGCTGCCTATTTTCCCAGCAAGAGGTACTAACAGGGAAGTAGTGGCCAGATGAATTACCTGGGTGGGCACTGGTAATTGATATTATCGACACTATCTTCTTTACACAATGTTTCCCCCTCTCCTTATGAACACCAACTTAACATGCTCTTATTCACATCTTCTTTCATCACCTGTTGGTCCAGTGTTTTAATATGCTCTGGTTTTATTCATATATGCCTTCCCTCTGCCACTCAATCCCAGTTTATCCTCTAACATCAGTCAATATTTGCATTCCCTCCTGATGTTCATACTCTTCCTCAAAAATAACAGATTAACTGTAATATAAAAATTGGTAGCAAACCAGCTCACGGAACTAATATGTTATAGTATTTTAACAATTTATCTCACTGAATTTACTATGACTGCTTTATAGCAAGCAAGAAGAAAATAATAGGACTGCACAGTGGGTGACAGCAGAGAACTACTCCAGAAGTCAGCCAGCAGATCAGGTAACTACAACACAAACCCACAACCTCCAGTGATCAATCAATTCCATACACCACTTTTTATGTTCACTTCTGTTATACTTTGAATTTTAAGGAAGGTTTCATGTCATATTTATAGATGCTAAATTATGTTATCATTAATGAAACAAGTTTGTAACAGCTCAAGGATCCATCTGGCAAATATGACTGGAACACAGCAAAGGCTGTATATTTGATGGTGCCTGAGATAACAATCTCAACTTCCTTTAACCTGCCTGCCTCTAAAACTCAAGCAGTGACACTGACCTTAAGTTTATTCTCACCAGTTAATCCCCATTCACCAAACACCACTAACACTAGATTATGGTGTCAGTGATGAGAAAGCAGACTGCTATTTTATCTATAATTCATATTTGCTACCAGGACAATTATGTTACCTCTGAGTGAGGTACAATAAACAATGGTCACCCCTAATGGCAGGTAAAAAGCCAGTAGTTTGAGCAATCAATGCTGCTGGTTTGGAAGAGCCAAAAACTCATGAGAGATTGTGGTAGTGCTCTTCAGTACCAAGAGCTGGCAGGGATGTAGAAGACAAAATTCCTGGAAGAAGGTAGGCAAATGGAACTGTCAAAGCCCACACTGGTGCACCATCCTGCATGTGCTAGCTGGTACAGAGAGTCACATATATGAGCTTTGGTATTCCAGCCTAAAAAAGCTTTCACTAAGGTAACTGGTATTAATCTGGCTTTCAGCAAGATGTTAAAATTCTCAGGGGAAAGAAAAGTTTGATCTCATGTCATGGGATATGATTAATGATTCAGATACAGTTCTCACACGTGTGGCTTAATGGTAAGAACTGTACAAACAGAATGAACGTACTATTTTGACAGTACTCCCTGAAGACTACTGATGTACCAAAAGTTGCTGTCATTTCACTTGGTAGCAGTATCAGAATGCAACAGTCCTGCTAGATACATATATATCTTACAAATATAATATGCACGCATACAAATTATTTTTTATACATATATATACACACACATATACATGATGCAAGCAGCCAAAAGAAATAGCATATGGACATGTTGGAACTGTATTTAGAAAACCAGTGCATAGAACGTAGCCCCTGTGCAAGGGCTCCATGATTTTGGTAGCCTTGGTTCTACAGCCAGATTGGCATTTAAGGCAACATCTGACAGTAAGAATGTTCTCACTGGACAACTGAATTAAATCTGCTGTTGTACTTTCATGTGCAGCTTTCACTCTGCACTTGTGGGTACACAGCATCAAAATTAAGCTCTTGGTCCATCCAGCTGCCAAACCAGCTAAGAGATGAACCAAATTTCAGACATGAAATCTGTCCACTCCAATGTACCATCACTATCCATGTTTCAAGTTCTTGGCCTTAGAATGAAATCCTGGAGTTAAGTGCTGTCAATGGCACATCTTAATGTCAGTGCTGCCTGACTTTATGTATCAGCTCACCTGACCTAGAAGCTGCCAAGAAGCACACACATTTCTCAAAGTCTCTGGACCAGCTCAAGTATGGAAAGTAAACATGACATGAGAAATTAATCAAAAAGTGAAAATACTGCACAAAATAGGTAGGAAGTGTGAAAAAAACCCCAGTAACCCTAGCCACAGTGTACAGGTCACAAGTTCTTAAGAGACAACATGGTGACCTTAAAATACCAGTTTGGTTTTACCTTGCACAGGCATTGTATTTCAATGGAGATCAAAAACAAAACACCGCCCTCTCTCTACGGCCTTGGCCTATCGTACTACATTTGGGTCACTTCTGGAAGAAAATGCCAACGCAAGTCAGTCTCAGAGGCTAATTTTACAAAAGCAGCGAATCTTCCTTCTATTCCAAATCAAAACCTAATTTTACTGCCAGAAAGGCAGCTCAAAAGGGATGTTAGGGGGAAAAAAAAAAAGAAAAAAGTGGTATTTGATTCAATTAATATGTAGAAAACCCAAGGCAATTCTGCCGTTCTTCTCACCCTTGATGGTTTCATATGTCCATACCAGAAACTAGATTCCTAAGTAAATGGGAAAGCTTTCTACACTTTAGAAGCGACAATATTTTTCCATTCAAAAGAATTAATGATTTGCCTAATGCTCCCCTCATTTTATTAGATATACCTCAGTTTCCTCTCTGGAGCACAAAACAAATACTAGAGAATGGGTAACTGACTTTACAACACACTGCCAGATATCCTATGCAATCTTGACAGGAAAAGACAAAAGAATTGAGAAAAATATCAAACTGTTCCACAGCAAAGTCTACAGCCACTGTCCTGAAAAAAAAAAAAAAAAAAAAATCCAGTTTACCTGGAGAAGCTGCTAAAGAAGTGGGTAAAAAAAAATGGAAACAGAGCACTGCTGCTAGTCTTTTCTTAAGCTCCTTTTCCATGTTACATTCAGACTTGTAAGACCCTTGCAACTATGAAAAACCATTCCTACCTATCTACTCCAACTATTTAAGAGAGCAACATAATTTTTTACTCTTTCCAACAATTTTGCTGCTGCAATAGAGAAAGCCCTTTGTTTTCACTGAGTTTCTACCATTTTAGGTTCTCTGTCCTACTAATTAACTTAAGTGCATTTGCCTCTACCATTTCTGGCATGCAGCAACACGACACTGGCATGATTCTTGACATTTCAACTGCTTCTCACAGACCTGCATAAAATCAATGAGTTTTGTCAACTTCATCTATTCCCTAATTAACAAGGGTACATCCAGCAGCACAGGCAGCAATGTCTTCTGTTTGTGTATTCAGGAAGATGACTTTGCATCAATTTATACATTGCTTTAAACAGGAGTTTATCTTTACAGCTAGATCATTACTATGAACTTAACTCCCACAGCACCATTTTAGTGTCCTTCAGGGTTTAGTAACAAGTTACGCAACTCAGCACTGTAAAATTTTCTTTCTCCAACAAGGATAAGTCTTGATTATAAAAATCAGATAAAATTTACACAAAAAAGTAGGTTGCATGCTTAAAAGTTTCCTCCATAATACAAAGGCTTTATGCTTAAATTTAGATTAGAAGAGAACTACTCCACAGGCTACAACCTCAGGTTCACAGTCTCACTGCAGATGTACTTAAACTATGCTCCCCCTCATTCTTAACTTTATTAATTGGAAGTCTGCACTTTTTCATTCATTTGTGTTAGCAAAAAAAACCTACTTAAATCATGGACAATTACTTGACATTTTGAAGATATTTTGAGATACTTGGCTTTCACATCACAAAGGTTTATTACTTCACACAGCATTTAAAAACAAAGCAATTCCTTGTTCTCTATCCTGAGCCATGATTTGTGAATGGATTACATTTGCGGGTGGGGGGGGAGAGAAGTGAAGGAGGAAAAGCCAACTAGAAAAGAGGAAGTTGTGCTTTTGAAAGTATCAAAGTGGAGTGCATGCTTTGCAGAGAAATACAATTTCAGCAACAATTTTAGCCGAAATTTAGCACAGAATATCTAGCATGCATTTCAAAGCGAAGCATCTCCTTCCTTCGTGCAATTAGCAGTGAGACCCAAGATGAAATTTTAAATTAAAATCTGACAATTCACTATTCTAAAGTCATCTGCCACTTACCCTACTTAAAGTTCTAAAAACCTCACGGATTCCCAAGATGAAGTAACCAGTAGCATAAAAATTCATTGCCACGTTTTAGCATTACAACAACCCTGCCCCACAAGTCTTGTCATCTTTCACTTCGCCTTGCTGCAAGGAACGAGTGAAGCATTTCTTGATCTCATACATAAAATGGTTTCGGTCCCCTCCAAGAGTGAAAAACAGCAGACGGCTTCTATGGGAGGGAAAGCAATCTTTGAAAAAATCAAGATGTGTGGGAAATAGCAAAAGTCCTTGGGCTCAGAAACGCACCTTCGAAACACCTGGCAGTAAATCAATGTCAACCATTTCGCCGTAATCCCTCAAGTCACTTTTATGAAGATTACTTCCTGCAGTGCATTCCTCACCCTGCTCCCTCCCCGGCCGACAAGGACTCTAGTAAAGACCACTTCGGGAAGCCGCACGGCACACACGGGACCGGCTGCGCGACAGCGGGACCCGGACCGGGGCGCGGGTCACGCCTGGCACAACTGTTTCGCTACCAGCTCTTGACTCCTGCCCGACTCCCGCTTCCCTGCCAGCGCCGCAACTTTCGCCGTGCCCCGCGGAGAGTCCTGCCGCAACTCCAAGGGATGCGGGGGAATTGCCGCCGCCCCCGTTCCCGAGGTCTCCGCCGCAGGGGACACCCCGGCACCGCCGCTCGCTCCCGGCGCTTCCCTTCTCCCGCGCCGCGGTGACGACCCCTCACGCTCCCTCCGACCTGCCACAGCGTGTCCCGTCCGCACCGCCTCCCTCCCTCTCTCCTTGCCTCCCTCCTCCGCTCGCGGGGTGGCCGCGGCTGCCGGCTCCCTCCAGGGAACAGGCAGGGGCGCAACTTCGCGGAGTGGCGGAGCGAGGGGCGGGCGGCGGGGCCCTCCCGCCGTCCCCGCGGCCACGGCGGAGGGAACCCGCGGGTCTCCCTCGCCGCGGCTCGCGGCGCGGTTCTTTCCCGCCTCCCCGTCCCGCCCGGCGGCGGCGACTGACCAGGGGTCGAACTCGTGGATGATGCTCTCGAAGCGGATGACGGCGAAGAGCCGGGAGCTGAATCCAGCCAGCCAGGCCAGGAAGAGGATGGTGAAGGAGAGCAGGGACTGCCAGCCCGCCGGCTGCGACAGGCCCCCTGACAAGCCGCCGCCCGCCCCGGCGCGGCTGTGGAGCGGCGCCGCGGAGTTGGCGGCGGGTCTGTGCTTGTGGTCGGGGGCCGAGTGCTCCGCCATGTTGTACCCGGGGCTCCCTCGCAGCCTCTCCCTCCGCCCGGCGCGTGCGGGGAGGAGGAGGCGGAGGAGGGGAGGAGAGGAGGGAGGAAGGGCAGGGGGCGGGGAGCTCGGCAAGGGGCGGGGCGGAGCCCGCCCGTTTTTACTCGGCGCTCCTCGCTGGCTCCCCGCCGCCTCCTGGCGCACCCGAGCTCTGCCGCTGCCTTCGCCTCCCGCCGTCACCGTCCCCCGGGGCGGGAGGAGGCACGGCGCGGCGCGGGCGAGCCCGGGGGGCGGGGCCATCGGCAGGACGGCGGCGGGGCCAAGGAACCGGAGGGGCGGGGCTCGAGAGGGCCCGGGGCGCGCGCGCGGCTCCGTGGGGCAGCGCCGCGGTGGAGGGGGGGGGCTCTGACAGGAAGGGGCTGCGGACGGGATCCAGGCGGGAGGGAAAGGGCGGACCGCGTCTCCCTTCCTGCCTCCTTCCCGAGCGGGCCGTTTGACATTGCCGCCCCTCCGGAGCGGGAGGAGCTATCGGGGAGGGCGGTGCTCCCAGGAGAAGGCGAGGGGGCGGAACCGATCCCCTTCGGTAGCGCCCTCCTAACAGGAACCCCGGTGGCGGCCTGTCACGGAACGACAGGTATTTAAAAGGGGCGGGTCATAGCCGAGCAGCCAATCGAAGCGCCACGGCGCCGCGCGCATGGAGACGTCGCGCTCGTTCCTAGCCGTTGGGGCAGTTGACTGGCAGGGGTTTGGTCCAATCGGAGTGTGGCGTATGAGTCACATGGGCGCCCGCGGCGCCGTGCCAGGGTGCTACGGTGCGTGGGCCAGCGGGTGGTGCCACTCCCGGCCTGCTCTGGGAACGGCGCGGAGCTTGCTGGGAGTTGTAGTCTGCAATGCGGGGGCGCGGTGAGCCCCCGAGCGTGTGGCCCGTAACTCCATTTGTTAGGAATATTTATTTGTCGCGGTGGAAACTGCGTTGGCTGGCTCTGAGGAATGTGGGAGAGCTTTTCCCTCATGCAGTTGAAAGGAGTAGCTTGGGGCAAGATCAGGGAGAGCCCTGCGTGTGCCTCTTGCCTCTGCTGAGAGCACTTTTTTAGAGTCCATCGGTGCATCAATTAGGTTGGAAGAGACCTTTGAGGTTATCGAGTCCAGCCTATGGCCACAAACCACCATGTCAACCCGACCATGGCACTAAGAGCCAGATCCAGTCTTTCCTTAAAACACCTCCAGGGATGGTGACTCTACTGCCTTGGTCAGGTGCAGTGACCGGCAACTGGACCCCTTGGCTTTTTTGGGGCTTTTCTGGGCAACCTGTTCCAGTGGCTCACCACCCTCACAGTAAAGAATTTCTTCCTAACATCCAATCTAGACCTACTTCCTTTCGGTTTAAAGCAGTTCCCCCTTGTATTGTCACTACCTGCTTTGTAGAAAGTCTCTCTCCAGCTCTCCTCTAGCACCTCTTTAGGTACAGGAAGGTGCTCTGAGGTCTCCCTGGATTCTCCTCCAGTCTAAAAAGCCCCAACTCTCTCAGCTGTCTCCGTAGAAGAGCGGTTCCAGCCCTCTGATAATTTCTTGGTCCTCTGGACTCATTCCAACAGGTCCATGGCACTGCCGTGCTGGAGACCCCAGAGCTGGATGCAGTCCTCCGTTGAAGTTGTTCCTTTAGTGGAGAGCTCTGTTCAACATTCCTTAGAGAATGTAACTATTTTTCCTCAATCCCTGCATTAGCCAAAGGGTGTGACTTGGTCACTGTATTTGAAAGCAGAGTAACTGTATTGTCAGGTATGTATATATGTTTTGATCTGAGTGCTTTGATATGCTGTTGCTCCTAAAGGACTCCATTTCACACAGCCACAGAATGAGGCTTAGGAAAAGGCCTGTAAGATTTTGAGGTTCAGTTTTGCTTAATCTGGCTTTTAAAAGGCTAAATTTTTCTTAGCTAGGATTTTTTGTTTTTGTTGGTTGATTTTGTTTGTTGCTGCTTTTCTAAACACTGTATTCTTTCTTATTCTTGTTTAAATAGGCCAATAATATGTTTAAGATAGACTACGTTAGACGTTTGCTCCTTTTCTAGTGTTGTCAGTGAGGCTTTTTTAATGAGCTGACCAACTGGCATTTCAAGTGAAGGATTTTTTTTTTAATTTTAATTGGCTCATGAAGGCAGAGCAAACGCAAGCATAAATTTGCAGCTATCAAGTGTTTTCTAAAAGGTTCTGGCTGATTTTACAACAGGCTCAGTCCTGGTCTACTTTTTGGAATTTCTGTTCTCTCAGTTGGCATCCTGTTTTTGGTAACAGCAGTTCAGGCTTAACGATGCAGCAGAGGAGCTGTTATAAATGGCAGTGTTGTATGCTGAGAGACTACCTTTGTATTTTCTTTCCTTCCTGACCATTTTTCTAGATGTTAAGAAGCCAAAAAGGACCTATGATTTATATTAGCTGTGGGGGGAAAAAAAAAAAAAAGTGTATATCAGAGTTTTTTTTTTTAATGTATTATTTACTACCAATGATAACTTTGCTTGATTTGGAATCTGATTTATTTAAAAATTATTGCAGATCATGGTGTGGATAAGGTTATATGGAGTTTACTTTAAATTTCAGTGCTATAACTTTTACTTGCAACAAGGAGGTTATATCATTCTGACTGTACTGTCAGAGTTAGATCAGACAATTTTTTGAGCATAGACAAGCCCAGACAATGTGATTTATTTGAATGCTGACTAATGATAAAGTGTTTCTTTGTCATTGGTAACAAATGATATTGTTGCCTATTCATTTTCAAACTGTTCAAAAGGCTGTACTCTTGAATATCTCAGAGTTCAGGCAATGAAATTCAGTGGCAGCAAAAGCACAGTTCTAGTAAAAGCTTTTATTAATGTTTCTGTAAATCTATTGTTTGAATTGAAATAAGGCTTAATAGTCTTACGATAAAATCGATCAAACAAATGCGCACAGATGGAAATTAAGCGACTCCCATAGGTGGATGGAAAGATTCAGTGGCTTTGGTGCCATACTGCCATGACAGCAATGGAGAATACATTTCTGTAGAGGAGATGCAGAATGTGCCTTCTGGAAACTGCATTCAACCCACACTAATAGCTTGATAGGGAAGGACGTAGTTCTCTCTTTTTATTATATTTTTTTTATTTTTACTTCCTCAGTTGGGTCCCCCCCGCCAATCCTCTTGTGTTCTTTGGTTTGTTTCAAGGTGATTTGGTTTGATTTGTTCCACTGTGTGTGGTGGTGCATTCTTTGAACACAAAACCCTGCAAAAATGTCCACATTAGTGACTGAGGAGTTGACTTTGCATAGTGATTATGAACCATTTTGTGTATAGAAAATCAGTTTCCTATTCTGAGCGTGTAAAATAATGGCCAAATGCCTTAAGGAAAGAAAAAAGTCTTTCATTTCCAAGCTTCCTTAATAATGGAATTATTCAGGGGATAATGCCAAATGTAGAATTCATATTATGGTTGTACAGACTAGAAAATCTTGGAAGCTGTGGATCTGCATACAGGAAAATGTCAAATGAGAGCTCTTCATTTCTCAACAGAGCTACCATGTGTCAGTACTGCTGAAAGAATGGCAGCAAAATTCCTGCCGAAAGGACTGTACGTGGATACATCCAAGAAATCAATTATTAATCAGAAGTAGAGACTCATGGTTCATACTTCTCACCAAACTTCATTAGCAACAATTCAGCAGTGTTTAGGACTAGACACCTTAGTTTAGAAAGCCATTTGAAGAGCAGTTCAGGTTTAAAGTGAATAAACAAGACTATGAAACAGTCATTCCAATTTTGTGCTCCTGCAGCTGAACAAGTTGTTAAGTTTGGTATTAAGATATTTTTTGAGGATGGCTTTAGAAACTAATGATACAATACCTCCTGAAATGAAGAATATTGAAATAGCAGAATTAAGCATAATTTGATGTGGTGGAGGGTACTTGATTTCAGCTATGTGCTCAGATGGTCATTGTTTAAAAATGTTCAAATGAGAGAAAACATAACTCTATTACCTGAAATTATCTTTAGGAACCTGAAGTTTAATAAACTTTAAAAATCACCATGTATTAATGTCCATATAGACAAAATTTACACGAGTTTAATTGTAAAATGGGTTTAAATCAGCAGCTGTGACCCTTTGTGGATATGTGTAAATCAGTTAAGCAGTGATACAAGATGGTCTGTAAAGAGTTTTGTGCCTGTGTAACTATAATGAGGTTTGTAATTGATTTCAGTAGAAATTGCACAACTGGTGTGTTTAGACAACGCCTTCATCTGGCATTTAATTCAATAACAGGAGAAACTCAAACGTTACAGCATTTTATTGCTGATTCCTCCTCTTCCTTTCCAATAGTTTAAATGTGTTGCTTTTCTGCTTTTTCTGTCTTAATTATCCTGCCTTTCCCATGACCTGTACAGTGGTAAAAATCACACCAGTCTTCATGCACAGACCTGCTTTTTTGCTCTCCCTAGCCAAGCCCTGACATAGTCATTTCCCACCATAACCTTTTGCATCAACCTGCCTTTACTTCTTGTGAAGAAATGGGGCTTTTCCATCTGTTGGGCTGATGCCAGCCCTGCTAAATCTTCATCCCTTGTTAAAAAACCTGAGGGAGAGGCACACACTGGGTCTTTCTCTATAAATAATAAAGAAAAGTCATAGTCAGTGTTTCTACATGTGTATTTTCTACATACATACATAAGTGCTGTGCAACATTTAAAACCTGTGGACCTCTGAAGTACCTAGCTTGAAACAAGTTTTATAATCTGTAGTGTTTGCAGGCTCCTTAGCCAGAATTTGGTTGTTCTTGGCAAATGCTGCTCTTGAGTGTTTTTGAAAAACTTTCATTTTATTCCTTCTGGTGAGAGGGAAAGTACAGTCTTAGGAATGATCACCAAAAAGTTTTACAAAAGGCCATTTTTTTCAGGAACATCACTAAATGGACCATCTGAAGAGTGATGTTCAACACACACCTAGATGTTGTAAATAGTGGGCATTATTAAAATGTTTTGTTGGAACAGCAAAGCTGCTCTGGGAACCAGCTGGAGGGTAAAGCTAGCCTCTGGGGCGTGGAGTGAGAGCTATATTCAGTTTAAGTATATGAGATCTCTCACTGCTTAGTCGCAATGAAGGTGAATTTTGTTGAAGTGAGAGGGGAGAGCACAGTACAGGAAAGAGACATTCTGCTGTTTGCTGTAACACCAGCTGCTGTTACAGCATCAGGGTAAAATGTGTGGAAACAGCAAAGAACAGAGGGGCTGTCAGGAAAAAACAATTTAAAGTTATTTAAAGCTTGTTGAAATCAATGGGAATTTTTTCTTGGTAGCATGTTGATCACTCTTGAGTTGAATTTTTTTTCATTGCCGTCCTCACCAGAACATTCCATGTAGTTTCTGGTGGCAATTGAATGTAGGGGAAGGGGAAAAATATTTTATTTGCAATTGTCTGTAAACTGCTGCCATAATTCATTAAAGCTTAGCTCTTCTGATTTTAGTATGGCTGATAATTTTGATCAAGCTGTTTAAGTTGGAAAATTCTTCTGTAGTATCAAATACTTCAGTGCATTAAAAAAAAAAAAGAAAAAAAAAAGAGGTAAAAAAAAATGTAGTAAAATATCAGCAAAAAATTCCCCATGCCTGGAAATTTCACTGTAAGTATTGTGCAGTATTTTTCCATAATTGGGTTTGTAGTCTAAATGTGCACAGCCTCGAAGAAAGAATTTTACAGAAGATTGTTTCTAGTGCTTTTCTCTTGGTAGCAATTCAGACTAATTGTCTCCTTGCTGTTTTCTAGACTACTTGTAGGTATTTTTCTGGTCAACTTCTGCATTAATAACTGCATTAGAATTGCAAAAGAATTTGAGTCACAGAATTAGTCCACTGTTGTGGAATAAACTGTGCCAAAATGCACGATGCAATACAAAACAGGAGCTTATTGGTGCTTTGGGACAGTGTAATTTCAAACCATCTTTGCATGTATATCTGAAGTGAGAACTCCATCACTGTCAAGAAGAGAACACAGCAATGACTACTTTGTCTTTATATGACTTGAATTTCTTTGGCTTCTGCAGTGGCATCAAATTATTAGAGGCTTCAGAAGTGAAAAACTGATGTATTGAGGTGAAATTACTAAGAAGTTTTTACTGCCTTCTGTCCATATATGAACTGAGACACCACGTTCTATGATATATTATCTGCAGTCTTCAGGTCCCCAGCAATCCCTTTTTGCAAATGACTCTAGTGCCTGAATTCCAGATTTATTGTTATCCAGTTGAATTTCTGTGGGGGTTTTTTGTGTTTGTTTGTTTATTTTTTTTTCCTTATCATATGTGTTCTGAAACAATGAATCTTAGTGTTTAAAATCCTGTCCTCGGGAAACTGACCCCACAGCAATTAATCTAATCCTTACTGGTAAACTTTCATTTTTGCCTTCCTCTCTTAAATATTTTTTTCCACTTTATGCAATCTTAGAACATTGCAATCCCTATTGATACTCTGTGCCATTTCCTGATACATCCTCCCATTTTATTACTGGTGCATGCTCCCAGACATAAAATCATAGTATTTCAAATTAATTCCTTTAGAATGGATTTCTAATTGCTAAAGGAAAGCAGCCACATAAATTTGATGCAAAAAAATAAAGATCCTTTTCTTATTTGACTATAGCAGAAGTGGTGATGCAGAAACAGGACAGAGGACAGACTCTTCTGCCAAAGCAGCCAAGCCACTGTTCAAGGCAGGGCGCCTTGGGCAGGTTATTCAACCATTTCATTCTCCTTCTTTGACATGGCAATCAGCAAGTAGTACAAACTTAACGTAACAAGCCATGTCATAACTTTTGAAAGCCTCTTTGCTGTCTCCTGGTGTGAATTCTGTCCTCTAAAATTTTTTCCTAGATTTTGCTTTTGTGCTCTCTGTACTTCTGCATTTAGAGACACTTGAGAGGGAGGAGGGGTTGCATGAAGTTGTCTTAAACACAAAGATACAAATTTGCCTTACAAATTCTGATTTAATAACTCTTCTGCCCTGACACATGCGTACATCTTCCCTGGCCTCTTCCTTCTCCCACCTTGTTTGATATTGTGTGCTTTTTTTTTTTTTTTTTTTTTTACATGGAACTGGTGTTGCTTGAGATCATCCAAAATTGCCAAGACAGGTGTAATAAACCTAATCTCAATATTTTTCCTTTCTGAGCTAGAACAGATGCACTTTGGTTTTGCATGAAGGACTAAACTTAGTATGCTTTGGCTGGATTCTGTGCCGAATTATTGACCTTCAAAATTATAAGGGTGAGAGACTAGACAAATCTTCCAACTATTCCCTATTCAAACGCCTCAAGTGTGGACTTTTATGTATAATATTCAAGATTCAACCTGAGCTTTCCAGTCCCATAATCTACTGTGTCACACAGGCACTGTTAAGGGGGAGTAGAGGTGGAAGAGTGGACACAATAGGACAGCACCAGCATCCAAATTTCATGGCAGCTTCCATGCTTGCTCTCATCCTCTGTCATCTAACAGACATATCTAATAAAATGGCATAAATAGCTTATCAACTTTAATTTGAGAGAGATGTATTTTATGAGCGTAGTTTCAGTCTTTCAAATGCATGGTATAAAGTTAGTGTTTCATGGGCTGCAGGGATATCTGTTGTGGAGTACTTTTTCTCCTTCTTCCTCCTTCTCCTTGGAACTTGGTGTTCTCTCTCTTGTTTCTAACTCTTCCTCCTCCTCTCTCTAGCTGATGTCTTCTTGTATTTTTTGGATATGTTTCAACTTGGCTGTTGGGCTCTGCCTTGACCTGCAGTGGATCCACTGCAAAGCTTCCTGGAACCATAAGTGCCCGGCTCAGGGCAGTCCCTGGCCTCTTCCCACAAGTTTCCAGGTCCACACAGGCAAGCTAGATAGGGAAAGTGACCAAGCTATCTGCATCAAGGTATCTTTTTGCTGGTTACCAGGGCTTTTCTTTGCTGGAATGCCTTTTTGTTACCTAGCATTCTTGTTTATATTATGTCATGTATTGAATATTATGTTTGGAGACTGTATGTATTTATGGAGTCACTCAACTTTTGAGAAGATACTATTTCTTAACATTGAGAATAAATTCAGGAATTTCTAAGGTAATGGGCCTCTTTTTTAGAGAAAATACAGCCATTGTCCTACAAGGTTCTTTAATTTGCTGAATTGGTTCTACTTACATCTCCTTCATGTGACTTCCACTTGAAGCAGAGTTACACTTCGTGATTTTTATTGCAGGCAGATGGTAAGATTTGTGTGGAAATCCTAGACAATTTTTATTGGGCTGTTAATTACTAGCATTTAAATTATTAGTATTGAATTATGCTAATATTTTCTTATCCTTCTTCTGGAGAGAAATGTGACTTGCATTTGCGACTTTCTTATTTTCTTCATTAACTCATTGTGGTAGGTAACAACAAGAAGACAGTGTTCAAATGCTCTTTCAAAAACAGTAGAGTAATTCTGCCAGGCTCAGAAAAAAAACAGGTGTTTCACTGTAGTCCCTGCCATGATCTGTAGCTTAACGTGCACTGTACTAGACTGGACTGTCAAGTGTAAGTTGTATATGATTTCTTCTAATGTGATAGGAGAAAACACAGCACTGATTCACATAGCTAGAGACTAGAAAAGCTGTGAATATTAAGTACCAAACTGACCATCTTTTACTTAATTCTCCATTTTAGTTGAGAATGAGATATACCTCTGAAGATTAGCCAGGTCCTTCAGAATATTATAAGCCCTGTCTGTCAGCATATTTATAATAGAATTATAATAAAATATATGTGTACGATACAGTTCTGTTTTGGAGTCCTATAGAGACTCCTAAAAATTCAGAAATGCAAGGTCAAACCCTGAGTGCTTTTGAGTGTACAAACCTGACTCATATAAATTTGTGATCATAAAGTTTTCTCTCTCTGTTACATATTAGCACAATCTAAAGAGTGGCAGATCCCCAGTAAGATGAAAAAATGAAATATCAATATTTTAGTTCCTCTGCCTCCATATGGTATTATTATCCTTTTACTCATACACTCAACATTATGGCATCTAGTTTCTAGAAAAGGAAGCATAAGCAATCAGCTTCCTAAGCATTAGTACCAGGTAGATCTGTAAGAAATGCATATGCTAAAGGATGAGAGATATAATCATGGCTTGTTCCACTCATCCATGCTTGAGAAATGAATACCTCTCAAAGCAGTTTTTTTAATTTGGTAATTAGACATTCTTGTGCTTGATCTTAAGTTCATTTTGGAAGTAGCACTCTTGTTATTTCTAACCATCACTTCTTATTAACTCTTGGGAAGCCACACTTTTGTGTATTGGGAGATTAAGTGTAATCAGATTCCATCTCACTAAAGCACTGCTGTGTAAACCACTTCACCTCCTGTTTAACTGAGAAACTGAACATGGCGAGGCTTTATGTTAACAAGGAAAGGATGAATATTTAAATTGGCCAGAATGGTATTATGGCTCTTCTGAGCCTCTTAGTACATAGTTATTGGCATTGCCTCTTTGCCTTTGCTTATGTTGTCTTTATTTTCAGGCATCTGCAAGGACTGGGAAATGCTCTGGAGTTATGAATAATACACCGGTAGCAGAGTTGGGATGGTAAGCGTTGAAAACAAGCTCATCAGTGTATGTATGTCATGAACAAACAAAAACTGTGTTTCTACCCATGTTTCTACCCCACTCTGCATTTTTGGAAAAATACAGTTTCTGAGGCCTAACTTATCTGTGGCAGAGCTTTTTCCAACTGGAGGAATAGAGGCCAGTTTTTTTGGTAATAACTCTGTTTATAGTTTTCAGTGTGCTCAGTGGACCCTCATAATGGCTGCCTATGAGGAGTTTGCCAAGCACCCACTCCCAATGACCTTTGATTGAGTGGAGAAACTGCTCTTCATTGGAAAACAAAAATTGAAAGGAACTGAAGACAGTTATTCTGTTTCAGTGTTTATGCTCTTGGTCTAGTGCAGGGTATCCTACTGTGAGCAAGGAGCTACCCACATCTGCTCATGGATACAATTTACACGTAGTTTAAAAGAACTGTAAGGATGTGGTAGGGTATTTTGCCCTTTAGATTCTGTTTTAAATGTCTGTCCTGAAAACTAATAAAATCTATGTTTTGTAGTGCAGATTGGCAGATGTTTTGATCTGATGGGAGATGAAGTTCTATTCTTAAACCGTTACTAGTAAATAGACCAAAATTTCCTGCATGTCAGCTGCGTTGCAAGAGAATTGATTGTGTCATCTGAGACAGAAAAGGAAAAAACTATGATGGTTGTTATGGAAGATTTTACTTCAGTTTTAGAGAAATGTAAGAAATATTTTTAAACCAAAACTTTTATCCTATGCTTGTGGTGGAGGGAAAAGAAAAAAATGCCTGTGCCATAAGGAACACCTTTGAAATTGTGATCAGCAGGAGCATTTTTGGTGCTTAGGTACTTGGTTACTCAAGAACTTGCCTACAGTAACAGAGTTAGGCATTTCTTGCTGTGAGTTTTCAAATTCTTTTGAAGATACTGTTGCTTGGATTCTGATCAGACTGAATCCATGACAAAAGAACTGGGACTATGAGATGAGAAAAATTGGTAGATTTTCCTACAAGGATTTCTCTCTAGGTGCAGTGAATTGCTGCCAGAGTACACTTATTGTGATGTATCTGTTGGACTTGTGTCTTTTATGTCATGTCCTTCCTAGAAGCCGGGAAGATTCTGCTGCTACTGACTGTTAGTCAGGAACAGAGTGATAGCCTCTTTCAGAAGCACTTTGGCTTAGTTATTGGATCAAGAAACCACCTTTCTTGGCAGTTTTCTGGACAGTTTTCTAGGTATGTTTTTCAAATTTCTTTTTTTCCCTCTAGGATAGTTAACAGATGAGCTCTGAAAAAAAATTGCTGTGCTTCCTCTAGAGATCAGAATGTCTTGGACATTTGTGTTTTGGTTATTTATTAGGGTATAATAGAGACAGATGTGAGGATTCTCTCTAGAAATGGATCTGGTGAGGATACCTGCAAATTCTGGGTAATAGGGAAAAGTTGCTGGTGAGTTTCATAATATTTTCATAAGCTCTATTTTTATGAAATCTATTTTTGCATGTTTTACTTGAAGACAGTAATTTTAAAGTTGTTAAAATGTGTAATTCTTAAGTTCAGCACTAAAGCTTGTATTTCTTTTAAAGCATGTGAATAAACCCAATAAAGTGCACAGAACTAATCTTATGCTGAAGCATTTTTGCTGAACCATGTCCCTAGACAATTTGATACATGCAAAGAAAAACATATCTAAATATATGAGCATTGTTCCCAGGTTTGGTAGAAATATTTCTGTTTTCTCTATGTACTTTTTATAAGTTTCCCTTGAATGCAGTTTGAATATAATTTTGCTGTTCAGCAATCCAGATGCAAGAAACGTGCCATAAATATCATGCCCTTCTCTCCCTCCTTCCCTTCCACCCCCAAGGCTATATTTGCCAAGTGTATCATGCTATACACTGATATCACTATTTTATAAAGAATTTATGATATTTTGGACATACTTTTAGCATACTTTTTGTGCAGTGTTCTTAAGCACGGAGAAAGTGCAAGACCACTTACTCTCCTACTCCAATCCAATATAATATTGATCATTATACTCAACAAACTATTATCACTCTGGAAACAGGATTAAATCACCCTTGTTTGTAAGAGTTATTCATAATTTGTTTAGGAAGAATCAGCCTACAGGAGTGGATCTCAAATTTTGAGTCTTGGTCACTGGGGTTTATAAGCTCTCAAGAAGGTGCATGGGATATATCCTGAGGGAGGTGAGTTTGTGAGGAACCCATGGTTACTGCAATAAAGAGTAGCTGATAGGCACTGGACAGCCCAATTTCTATGCTTTCTGTCCAATAGGAAGCTCTATGTGGTTCCAGGATATGACCCTTCTATTCCCTGTGGAGAGGAGGAAGCCGTAGCTGGGTGTGTTGGGGTGCGTATCTTTCTTTGGTCAGCCCGGTGTTTTGGCTAGACCACCCGGTCAGCTCTGATACGCCTCAACAAGATCTGTTTGTGAATTCTTGGCTCCGCAGTGCCTTGACTTACACTGTCACGTCCGTGGCTGGAAAGAGGGGACTCTCGGAGACATCCGGGGAACAGAGGTTTATTGGGGGGTCACAGGGGAACCCCTTTGCCTCC
>VZUI01060028.1:0-39295 GCA_013401135.1 Cettia cetti | reverse complement strand
CAGCCGCCGCGGGGGAAGCCCGGCCGGAGCCCGCTCCCCTCCCTGCCCCGGCGGTACCTGCCGGAGCGGAGCCAGCGGCGGGCCAGGTGTCGCCGGGGCTCGGGGCTGCCGCTAAGGGCCGGGCTCCGCGGGCAGTCGCCGGCGGGACTGCCTCCCCACCCCGTGCCTCAGTTTCCCCATCCGTTAAACGGGGCTTAAGGGCTCGGAGGGTGGGTCGGGGACGCGGTTCCCCCCGCTGGGGGGTTCGCCGCTCCGCGGGCGCGTTGTGGATTGGGAGCGGGCGGGTGAGCCCTCCCGGGACGTGCCAGACATTAAAAGGATTACCGGAGGAGGGGGATGGAGGGGGCCGGAGTTTCGAGAAGGAGCGAAGCTGAGCAAATTCCGCAGCCGGGGTGGGCAGCGGGACACCCCCGCTTTCTTCGCGAGCATCCCCGCCGGGCGCTTACCTTGTGGAGCGGGCGAGCGCCCTCAGGGCCGGGGCCGCGGGGCCATGGGGCCGGGCGGCGGCGGCGGCGGGACGGGGCTCAGCCCCGCAGCCCGGGCAGGGCCGCCGAGGGCTGCATTGTTCCGGCGAGCCCCGGCCCTCCCGGCCCCGCCACCTGTTGCGCACCGGGGCGGGGGCTGCGGCGGGGCTGCGGCGGGCGGCCCCCGGGGCCGGTACCTGGCCGGGGCCGGGGCCGGCGCCGCCTGCTCGGCGCTGAGTGACAGCTGCTAATTTGCCGGCCGTGCCCCGCTGCCGGTCCCCGCGCTCCCCGCGCCCTCCTTTATCTTATCAGAGCCCATAATTACAATTGCTATTTTGCTTCCTCGAATCAGCAATCAGCGCTATCTGCCGCCGCTGGAGAGGCAGCTCCTGTCAGCCGCCCCTGAGTGACAGCGCGGCGGCTGCCCCGCCGCACAAGCACACCCACACACACACACACGCGTGCACGGCCCGCCCGCACACCCACAGAGCCCCGCACACGCCTGTGCAGCCCTCCTGCACACGCACATCCATGCACACAGCCCCGACACACGCAGGCTGCACACAGTCCCTTTCACACACACGCAGCTGTCACACGCGTGCAGTCTTTCCCCTGAGGTCCCATCCTTCTCCCTCGCACCCCTCACACACTCTGCAGCTGCAGCACAGTTACTTTGCTTGTCCCTACCCGCAGAACACAACCTCTGCCTCGCACACCGTCACACCAGCCGCAGCCACAGGACAGTTCTCTCTCCCACATGCACGCTGACACCCGGCTTGTGCACCTTCCCCCTTGCTTAGGCACCCCACAGCCCTCGACACAAGTGCACCAGCACCCCTCCCCGCCACACGATGTCTCACCCCAGAACTCTGCCTGCTGTTGCTTCTGGGGATGGATCTCCCAAGGTTCTCACCTGATCTTGCTCAGCATCCTCACTGCTGAGGGCTGCTGCAGGCAGGCAGGGGAGCCTGGGCACTGCCCCATCACTGGGCTGACCCCACAGCCTGCATCAGTGTTAACAAACCCAGAAGAGCACAGGATGAGCAGCTGCTGTGTGCTAGCCAAAATTACTCTAAAATTCAGCTATTCAGCTCCTTGTTAATTTTTTTTTTTTTTTTTTTTTTTTTTTTTTTTTTTTTTTTTTTGTTTTTGTTTTTGTGCGAGAAGATGTTTCTGAGGGGTTTCCTATGCATAGGAAGAAGTCTTGGGCCAAGCCTGCATTTAACTGGAAGCACGTAGGAGGACCACAGGAAGAGGCAGGACAGGCACTGAAGGTGCTCAACAGAAGCAGGAGCTGGTTTCCAAGGGCACAACACATTCACACACTCAGCTCATCAGCACACGGTCAGGAGAAAAACCCTCCAGGTTGAGCTGTGTGAACAGCTGATGTAACACAGCACAGGTGAGGTGGTTCCTCATATTCACCTCTCTGCGCTGCCTAGGGAAAACGAAGCAAAACCAGAGCAGGAAACACTAGACACTCCTGATGCTCCAAATTCAGACAAACCTCAGTTTTTTATATATAAAAAATTCAAGGAATTTAGTCTATTTCCCAGATGCTGCTCTCCTTCACCAGTGGCCACATCCACTTTATCCCTGGTGGGTCCAGGATCAGGCAGGCACAGGTTACTGTGCACACCCCAGCCTACTCAATAGCACTGTTCCCAGAACAGCCCAGACTGCCTTAAATTGGGAGATTTATGGTGTCCTGAACGGGGTCAGAGGCAGCTGCAAGCTGACAGTCCCGTGTGCCCCCTGCCCTCAGCAAACAGGCTCAAGTGCCACTCATGGCTGTAAAATCAAGCCAGTGTGGGATCACCCAGGGGTGGCCACACTTTGCCTGACAGTGGATGACAGACGGCGCTCCTGTCAGCCATCCTCAGGCCGACAGCCTCCACATCCCCCATCCTACCCCACCTTTGGGGAGGAAAAAGAAACGAGCAGGTTGGTGACAACAGCCAGGGACAGGCAGGATCACAACTCTGGGCTCACCCCACCTCTGCTGCTGCATTGGATCACAGCCACAATCTGCTCCTCACAGGGAAGATGTGTGCCTGCACAGAGGCATTTCCCTTTTTCCCTTAGTGCTTCCCAGCCCACCTGTGTTTGCATCAAGAGTGACACCCCCCCCCCCTTTCGGTTTTTTAGTAAAAAGCCTTTTTGGCTAGGCTCTCCCACATGCCAGGCAGCACAAGGGAAATCTGCCTGCCTGTCAGCTCCTTCACAGGCCATCTGAGATAAGCCCCCTGGTCCACAGGGCGAGGGTCCCCTCCATCCCCAGCACTGAGGCTAAATGGCTTGTCTGGCTCTCCTGGGGAGAAGAGAAACTCCAGCCCTGTGCTCCTGAGATCTGCTGGGCCTCAGGCCAAACTGCTATGGAGATGGTGGAAGAAAGTCTCTTGTGGCAGAAAGACTTGGGGACCTGCTGTGCCCCCAGCACTCCAAGCAGCCTTTGGGCTGTGATCCCTGGAAGAAGCTTACCAGCATGGTCCCATCAGACCTTGTCCTGCTGCCCCACTGCTCCATTGCCCTGGTCTGCAGAACTGGGACTATGTTTAGGCTGGCCAGGTGAAATGTTTCCCTTCAGAGAAGAGCTGATGTGTTTTATGTTCATCAGGGGTGTTAAATGCTGCAGGTAAAGCATTAGCAGCAGAGATGTGAGCTGCAGCCCTCCCGTCCCCTTTGCCACAAAGCTGAGGGTATCAAGGTGCAGCCACAGGGCTACAGTACCAAGAAGCAGCAGCCAACAGAGGAACCAGGACAAGGAGGCATCTGTCTCAGCCTGGCTGAGGTCCATGCTTGCTCTCAAACTTTGCCCACCTCCTTCACCTCACACAGAGCCTCCTGGGAGCTGGGAAGGGTGGAGGCAGCTCCTGGAGCAGCCTAGACTGAGATAAGACAGGAAGCAGATCAGAATTTGAGATAGAAGGGGCAGCAGGTGAGGGACTGTGAGACTCTGGGAGGGGTCTGTGCCACTGTGCAGCAGAGACTGGAGAGAGTGCAGCAGGTGCTGAAGGAAGCTCTTCCTATTCCCCTTGTGACACTCAGCATGGCACCCCCACAACCCAGGGCCACCCCAGCACCATCCCTTCTCCCTCCCAGGATTTCCCTTAGCACATCTGCAGAACACAGCCAGGTTCCACCTCCAACTTCCTACCTGCTTCTTTATCATCCCTATTTAGCCCATTCAGGTCAGAAATACATACACCCCTTTCCTTGTGCAGGACGACAAACAGCAGAGTCAGCTCCTGCTCCCCACAAGAGATCAAAGCCAGCAAGGAGCATCAGCCTGAAACCTGATTTCAGAAAGGCAGAGACAACAAAAACAACACCAACCAACGGCTTTTGGGGCAAGCAGTCCAAACTGGGGTGAATGGAGACAAGGGCTCCTAGCAATCTGGGAGTTCATATCATAAGAGGAGTCTAGGAGAATTTGGAGTGAGGGGAAGCCAGCAAAGACCCACGGGATTTTTGCCTTGAATACCTCTTTCAGGGAGAACCATCAGGTGGAGAAGCAACCAGGACACTGCTGTCAGTGCCAGAGAGAGGCCAACAGGCACAGTTCCCTGCTCCTGCCAGGACCACAGCGCTAATCCCGACTGATGGAGGAGAGCAGTACCTGCAGCAGCACACAGCGACACTGAGCCGGCCAGAGGGCGAGGAGAGCTCCTCTCTGCAGGGGCAGAGGGCTCAGACATTCTGCACAGCAGTTCCCTGGGGACTGTGAAAGGGGGCAGACAGCGCAGGCAGCGGGGTTGAGGGTTAGCCAAAGGCTGGGGAGCACAAAGGTGAGGACACTGAAGTGCAGGAAGCACTGCCCAATACCTGAGCATCTCTCTCTGCTCCAACAGCACATGAAGGAGAGCCAAAATGCACAAACCCCAGAATCCTGTAAGGTTTTACAGCCATGCCTGAAGGATGCTTGGCCATAAACCAACTTTTTCCACTCCAAAATGAAGAGATGGAGGCTTCCCAGCAAAGCCAGAGGGATACTAGCCCACTCCACCCTCACCCTTCCCAGCCCCACGGCCCAGTGCCCCCAGCCCTGCCTGCTGATCCTTCACTGCGCTTTAATGGGGCGTTTCAGAGGTAACAGCAGCTCCTCCATGGCTGAGCAGCACAGAGCAGCCTGGGGCAGTCCCACTGCTCACCATTAACCTGCCCCCACCCCCTAAAGGGAAGGAACTCGGTGAAACCCCTTTGGGATGTGTTACATGGGAATGACCTTGTCTTCACTACCCACAGCACCAAGGCAGCCCCAGGGCAAAGGAGGAGCAGGGAGGGGAGACACAGCCCACCCACAATTAATTCTTCTCTCTATTCAATTACTAGCAGCAAGACTGAGGCATGTTTTGTTGGTGGTGGGAACACCAGGCCAGGAGACTGCCCCTGTGTTCTGGTCACAGCCCCCTGGAGCTGTGCCCACCCCTGTGCAGGACCCAGCTGGATGATGTGGCCCTCTCTGGTCACTCTCCAGCAGCCTGCTCTCACAGCTCCATTTCAGGGAATCGGGCTGACTCCTTTGCCCTTCACCACCTCCTGTTCCTCCTGTCCAGCAGGTCTCTAGAAACACAGCCTTTGCTTCCATAATTTCAGTCTGTGCTCCTGGAATTGCAGGTGTCAATACTGGCTTTAGCATCCTCCAGTGGCCACGTGCTGGCTCCCAGGCAGCGATGCTCCTGCAGCTCAGAGGAGACAAAGCTGGGGCCTGCTTTCCATCCAGGCTGGGCCATGTGGGCCAGTCTAGATGTGCTCACCACTCACAGCAGCAGGGGCAGCCCGGGTGGCTCAGCATGTGGCAGCTTCACTCCTGGTTCCCAGACAGAGCAGGAGATCATCCCATCATCCAGGACAGTCCATGGATGCACACATGGATTTTCCAGTGGTGTTAATCATGCCTTGCATTTGGCTCTGTTGAGGCCAGTGCTATTCTCATCTCTGGCATCCCCACCCAGCACACAGGGCAAGCAGGCACATGGGTAATGATCTGGCAGAGTTGAGCCAGGCCAAGAGCCTTGGAGGGCACTGAAGGGAGACATGCTCGGGCCCCATCCCTCTGCAAGGAGAGAGAACTGGGATGGCTGTGCAGCTACCCAGCACAGGAAGGGGTTCACAGAGTCCTTGAGCCAGAAACAAAGACCAAAGGGTCCAAGTGAGGGCAGTTCACATGGGATCAGCTCAGGGAGAAGGTGACATCTCTAACCCTGCATGATTTAAACCTGAGGTGAGTATTTTTGTGCAATTCTGCTCTACATTGAACAGGGGTCAGCAAACAAGCAGCCTGACCAGGAATGGCCATGACACGTGCATGGGGAAGGGGTGACACCCACAGACATGTGGATGAGGATGTCTGTGCTCATGGCACTTGGGCAGCTCCACTCCATTCCTGACTCCCTTGTACAGACTAAACAGCACCTCGAG
This sequence comes from Cettia cetti, assembly GCA_013401135.1. NCBI lineage: Eukaryota > Metazoa > Chordata > Aves > Passeriformes > Sylviidae > Cettia > Cettia cetti. Next base: position 33,410 of record VZUI01060028.1, on the reverse strand, counting down.
AACCTGGTCCCAAGACATTCCTGGCTGGCACAACTTCCCCAGCATCATAGCTCCAGCCTAAGCTGGGGTCTCCAGTCACACACCATCAAGCAGGACTGTGAATGGGAGGGGGTCAAAGCCAGGCTGGTTAGGCAGGGGCTCCACTGGCCACCCAGGAAGGTGGGAGCCATCACTCAATGCCAGGTGTCACTGTCCTATGTGTGGGGTGGGGACTGTGGATCGTCCAGGATCACGAGTAGCTGAGACAGTGATGCAAAGTGCTGTTCCTTTCTTGCCTCAGTTTCCAACCAGCCCCATCAGGCTATCTGGCTTGGCTTGGGTCCTCTTAGGAAGAGGACTTCTGCACCCAGCCCGTGGTGGGGTTAAGCCTAAAACCAACAGCATGGCCCGGGGTGGGGGCTGTATGTAGGCTGTAACTCTACCTTCGTTTGTTTGCTTACAGCATCCACCCAAAATGCCCGTGTGTGTCTCTGGGCCTCTGTGTCAGTGGCAGCTGAACTGCTGACCCCAGGAGTTTGCAAAACACCAGGGTTATGGCCCCTTTGACATCCCAGCCGAGCAGAGCCACAGCTCATCCTGACCCTGGCCCCGGGCACCCCACAAGGCCCTGAGAGAGCTGGGGCTGTGGGGAGAGACAGTGGGGCCAGTGGGAATGAACCCCAAAGGAGTTGAGGCAGACACACATGGTACTTGCTGCTGTCCAGGCTTGGCTGCAGCCCCCCACCTTTCTATAGACCATCATGTCATGGACCTAAACCCCCTGCTAGTCCTTATCCAAGCCCAGCCTTCATCTTCTGTCAACCTTACAGCACCCTTCCCATGCTGGGATGGAGACTGGCACAGGAACTGTGCCCCTTGCCAGCTTCCATGCCCAGGCCGTGCCTGGTGTCTGTGCTACCCTGCAGACCTGTGAGTGTTTTGGGAAGGTGGGGAACATATGGTCACAGGCAAAACAACAGCCAGAGCCTGAAGACAGCCTGTAACTGGTTTCTCCCCAGTACCAGCTGTGATAGGGGACTTCATGCCACCCTGGAGTGTGGCCATGGCACATACAACCCCAGCTGCCATCATGGTGCAGACACGGTCTCCAGGATGTGCAGTGATGGGTCAGGACTGCAGGGAGTCAGCCTAGGCACAGGAGCAGATGCCCAGGGAGTTCAGATGGGGTTTGAGAGCTCCCCAAACATTCTACTTCCATCTTTTCCCCAGGTGTCAAAATCCTACCTCCCAATGGCCAAGCCCCACTGCTAGTCTATGCTGCCTTCCCCTGTGAGCTGAGCATTAGGAGGTCTAGCAGAACAGACCTGCCACAGAGAAGATCCCTGTTCCCTCTGCTCTTCTCATGCTCTACTCTGCCCATCAGCAACAACCCTTCCTATCCAGCCCCAAAAACCTCATGCACTGCAGCTCAGGGGTCTTTGCTTGCCTAAGAGCCTCTCAGGGGAGCAGGGACTGGAGGTATGGAGTAGTTGTGAGGTGTCCCACAGGCCCTATGCAGAGACATCCCCAGCAAGGATAACACAGAAGAGAAATCCTGCCCATCCAGCATAGGGCTCTGCTGCTGACATCCCTGAGAGAATAACTCTGAGATCCTAAATCCCCTTGGGACACAGCCCATATGCTCCATGCAGGCCCTGTTCCCCTGGATGCCACCAGCCTGCCAGGAACCTGTGGCAGCAGTGACAGTTCTGCCAGTGTCAGGGACAGCCCAGAGCAGAGTGATTAGATTTGCACCTCGGAGAGGTCGGAGGGCAGGACACCTGTGACCTCCGGGTATCTCGGCTGTGGGTGCTGAGCACAGAGCTGCCAACACTGACCTCATGGGAGGTGGCTGCGTGGGGGGCTCAGGAGGGGACAGTGTGGGACAGCTGCAGGGAGCCTCAGCCCAGGCTGTCTTGCATGGAGCTGTCTGCCATGGCCCAAACATATTCACTTTTAGCACCTGCTTTACGTGTCCGTGAATGTCTGTGAGTTTAAGCCCACACAACCCCTGCTCCAACATTATCCCGTGCTTCTCCAGCTGTGCCCTTACTGCAGAACAGAAATCCACAGCTGCCACAGCAGCACCTTCATGGAAGCAGCCCCCTTTTGCACTCTGGGCAGCACTGTGGTACTGGGGACACGAGTTCACACCACAAGCAGCCACATTCTCACAGCCTGCCACTGCCCCGGGCATGAGCAAACTCCTGTGCCAGGATGTGAATCCAGACATCTGCTGTGGAACTGGGGGCTGGAGGAACCCCTTGTCCTCCCACAGAACAATCAGTGGGTGAACAGCCACACATCCAGGCTCACAATAAACTTGAGGCAGCCTAAGGAGGACACAGCACATGTCTGAGAACCAGCACACAGGAGATGACACCAGACTTGAGCTTCAGCTTTTCCAGCAGACAAGGCCATTCCCACACAGTGCATCAGCACCATTTTCCTTGGCAAGGCATATTTTGGAAGAGGATGGGATTTACTGATCCTGCTGCTGCCTCCCTTGGTTGCAATCTCCCCACAGTTCAGCTCTAGCAGGGCCTGGCCTGGTGGCAACAGCAGAGGTAGGTGTGCCCACTGCCCAGCAGGATGGCAGGGATGGCACTGTCAGCTAACACTTCAGAGAACAGGTCCCTCATCACACCCACCATCGGGGTAGTCCCAGCTAAAGGTGGCTCTGCTGGCCCTTCTTCTGGCTCCTGCTGCCACCAAGGTGTCACATGGCTCTCTGCCCACCTCGCAGAGCCGCTGAACCCCAGAATAATGGGATGCTGCATCTCCTGGGCTGTCCCCCCTGCTTCCTTCGAAGCCCAGGAAGCCAAGACTAAGGGAAAAGGAGCTTTACTCTGAATCGGTGTGGGAACCAGCGACAGGGAGTTCATGGAGCAGGGGACGAGCCCCACCTACAGCACAATCACAGCTGTGCCTCTCAGCCGCCCCGGGGCCGTGGTCTAAGCCACGTGAAGAGTTGAAACCCAGCCAGAACTCCGATGGGGCATGACCCGCTGGGGCATCACAAGGAAAAACACTTCCTGGCCACGCTCAGCAGAGCAGCTCCCCATCCTGCTCCTCCACCCCTGAAAAAGCAACTCAAACCTGTCCTCTGAAATCAGAGCATCCTCTGGGAACTGCTGGCCTGGCCCAGCCACCCAGCAGGAGGAGGCAGCCAAGCCCCAGCCCCGCGAGGCTGCACCTGAGCCAGGCCCTGCAGGGAGCAGCCCGAGCCTCTCATCAGGGGCAGCAGGCTGGTTTGGGAGGGCTGTGGAGCGTGTGGCACCATGGGTGCACAGCCACGGTGCTCATGCAGGATGAGCTCCACATTAAGACCCACTACAGCCCCGTTTCTCTGCTGCATGGCTCAGCCAGGGGCAGGGATACCCGCTGCTGCCAGAGCAGGGAGGGATCCATCACCAGCTGTATCAGCATGCAGAGCCCTGAAGCAGCAGAGAGGGGGGATGCTCAGAGCAAATCAATTCCCAGAGCAACCCTAGAGCCATCTCCTGGACTGGGGCATCATTTGGCTCCCCAGGTACTGGCACCTCCACCCCCTGTTGGGAGAGTGATGGGCTCCACACCCTTACATGTATCTCCAGCATGGGGAGGTCACATATGTACATAGAAACACAACAACTTGAGTACCCCCTCACCCTATGGAAGAAAAGGCAGCCCTCTCTCTAGGAGCCCCACACTTCACCCCCTGTGAAACCTCCTGCCCCCCACCACCACCGAGAATCCCCCAGCCCGGCCATGCCAGAGCCCACCTGCTCTTAGCCAGCCCTGTTTGTTTGCCCAAGGTATTTGCAGCCGGGGGCACCTGCTTTGATACCATCAGCTGCACGAAGGAAGCTGCTCACCTAGCGTGACCCCTGTAATCCCATCCTTCCCCATTAAGTGCTGTGTGAGCGCATCCCCCCTCCCAGTCTCCTGACATTTCAGCATTTATCTCCCTCTCCCCAGGCTGAGCACATCAAGGCTGTGACATAGCTGGGGAGCAGGCAGCAAACCTCCCAAAGTCACTTAGAAAGGGGCTTGGCAGTATCACCCTTCCAGGACTGAGCAGTGCCCATTCCCTCCACTCATCACTCCCCACCAGGCTTGGAATCAGCTGCCTGCCCCAACCCTCCCTTCCAAGAGCACCTTGTTAAAAATGGTCTGCTGGCTCTTGTTTCCCTGGAGCCAAGCTGCAATTCCGCAGAGCACAAGCACAAGTCAAGGTCCGGCAGACAGATTATCCCTGACCCCTTCTAGGTGTACATAGCCAGGGAAATCTGCAAGGAGATGGGGTTCCAGCCCTGGAAGGGGCTGGACTCTGTCCTAGCCCTGTCCCTGCCACAGCTCCATCCAAAGCCCAGGACTCCTTTCCGACGCCATCAGCACAGGGCAATGGTGCACTGTGCCCACCAACACCTCAAATATCCTCTGCCCCACAGGGAGGATGCCACGGCCTCCCTTCACCCAGCTCAGCTGCAGGAGTGTCCCGCTTCTGACGCCCTTCCCGGGGCAACGGGACTCGCCGAGATCCGATGGCGCCGGCGGGCACAGGCACCGAGCTCCAGCCCCGGGCACAGGGGACGGCGCGGGGGCACCGCACCTTCCCGAGGGACAGCAAGGGAGGAGCAGCAGGGAGGGATGCCCTTTGCAGCCCGGGGTCTGCCGGGGGAGGGCGGCCATGCCCGGGGCGGGAGCAGGAGCGGCGGGTCCCGGCGGGTCGCGGTGCCCCGGCCCCGGGCCGCAGAGCCCGCCTGCCCCCTGGCGGTGCCGCTCCGGCCCCCGCCGCCTCTCCGGCCCGCCGGCATCTTCCCCCTGCGCCGCTGCGGGGGCCGGGCACCAAACGGGCTTCAGCTTCCCCGAGCCGCCCTTCTCCCCTGGACCCCTCAGCCAGTTGAGGCCGCGTTCCCCGGGGTTGGGATGCCAGCGGGATCGGAGCCATGGAATTTTTGGGGTTGGAAGGGACTTTTAAAGGCCATCTAGTAGTCTAGCCCCTCTACCATGGACAGGGGCATCTTTAATTAGGTCAGGTTGCTCAAAGCCCTGTTCAACCCGATCTTGAATGTTTTCGGGGATGGGGCATCTACCACCTGTCTGGATAACCTGTGCCAGTGTTTTGCCACTCTCATTGCAAAAAGCCTTTCTTATATTCGATTTAAATCGACCCTTTTAGTTTAAAATTATTACCCCTTGTCTTACCTCAACAGACCCTGCTAAAACATCTGTCCCCATATTTTTTCCAAGCCCCCTTTAAGAACTGAAATGCCACAAAGATCTCCCCAGAGCCAACTCTTCCTCAGTCCTCTTCCCTTTGCTGCAAGGGGCTTTGAAGAGATAAGCAAGGTCTGTTTGGGACCAGAAGGAAACAGTGGTAGGGGCAAAGGAGCTGCACAGGTTCCAGAGGAAGGAAAAAAAACCTAGAAAGAAGCTTGAGCTGAGGATCCACCCTGGATTTCCTACATGAGTGCAGGCTACTGAGAAACTCACTGTCCCAGGGCATCAACAGAGCCAGCGTGACAGAACAGTCCACAGTGCTTCCTGGGGACAGCAACATCCAGCGTGTCACACAAGGAGGACTGGGACAAGGAGGACTGGGACAGGCACTGACACATGGGCCAAGAACACAAGACTGATTGCAGACAAACTGCCAGAGAAACACTGCAGGGCAGAACGGCCACCATGGGTGAGAAATGCCACCTGGCTGAAGTGCACAAAGGATCAAACCCTCTCCAGGTACCCAGGCGTGAGGGGACACAACTCCTCAGCAAAGGTCACAGCTCAAACCTGCCCCACGGAAGCGTGCATGGCAAGAACCTGCCAGCCAGCAGTGACATTTCTTCAGACCTGATGCCTGAGAGATCTTTATTGAGTGTAAGAACAGCTCTTTACAATGCAGATTGACCCAGAACCTCCCCCAAATCAGACAGGCTGTGAGCTCCCACCCCACCATAATTGCAGTCAAGAACAGAGCCTGGGCCCCACTTTCACACTTCAAGTATATAAAAAACAACAAACTGTGAGTAAGCAAAAGCAAACACATTAGAATCAGTGAAAGTGTCTGCCCCACATTTGGCTTTACATCCATCTGCTGGAGAAGGGGCCAGGACAGAGTATTTCACAGCCAGGGAAAGGGGGTGCACAGAGCAGAGGCCCAGGACAGCAAGAAGGCACAGGGTAAGGATCAACTCCTCCATCCCCAACTCCCAGAACAAGGATCAGGGAGAGGGCATACACCAGCAGCATCCATCCAGTTTTGGGATCACCCTCCCAGAGCTGTGTGAAACGAGACACTCCAGTGCTGGAAGCAGCCCCTGCTCCCCAAAAAGTCAAAAGAGCATAAAAAAAAAAAAAAAAAAAAAGCAGCAAACGTTGAGGTCCTGGCAACAGGTGTCCATGGTAAAAACCATCCAGGGAGACAGGTCCCAGTGAGTACCTAGGGGAAGAACCAGGTTGAGACCAGCAGACTTCAATTGCATGCTCCACCCACACTTGCCACAGCAGTATCACAGCCACCCAGATCCTTCCTCCAAGGCAGCCTGGCCCCTCACCTTACCTGGAGACAAGTTACTGCTTCCTCCTCCTACTTCTTGGCTGGCATAATAGGAGGAAGCTCCTCCTCATCCTCCTCAGACAAGTCATCATCCTCAAAGGAAGCATCTTCCCTGTGCACTGGGACACACAAGTAACTGTTACTCACCAACGTACCTCAGGGCAAATAGAACTGGCCCAGGACACCCCAAGAGCAGAGCAGCCCTAGGAGCTCTGAGGCAGCTTTCACAGCAGCTAACCATGGGAAATACATGGCATCCCAGTCGGAGGGAGGTCTCAGAGGGGAATGGTACACAGTTAGACATGAAAAAAGGGGACAGTTTGAGACATCCACACCATTTTGCCTACACAAGGCCTTATGGTAGGGAAGGAATCCCTGCACTGAGATGACCCCTGGGGAGCCAGCACAAAGGAGGGGCAGAGCATGCATGCCTGGTAGCACCCAGTGCATCTTCCAGCAGCTCCCTGGCCATTGCTGACACTGGAGCTCCTTCACACCCCTCACTCCTCCCAAGCTTTTCCCCACCCTTCAGTCCTTACTGATCCTGTGCCAGCCGGCGAGGTGCACTGGGCCAGAGCCTGCTGCCAGGCGAAAGGTCACTGGAGGCTGCAGCTTGAAGTTGTCCAGACTCAGCTGCAAAGGGCAGACATGGAGCTGAGTTAGGGGCAGAGGCAAAAAGCAGAATATCCTGAAGTTCCCAGTACAGCACCTGGCCCAGTTAAACACGTCCATCTGAGAGCACTTGCAGCCAGGCCAAGGGTACCCATGGCATTTGCCTGTGAGCTGCAGATCCTAGATCAGGATCCACAAACATCCAGAGCTGTCCTGTTCCCTGCAGCCATCCACCCCTGGGTCTTCAAATCAGCCTCTTACCAAGGGCTGGCATGACAACTTCAGGTTTGCCACAGGCACGGCGATCTCTTGGTTCTCGTGGTTTCGCCCAACAACTTCCACCACATTGCACTCGTCCTTGGCACCGTCAGCGAGGCAGACCTGGGTGGAGTGGAGATGGTGAACAAATGCTCTCCCAAGAGACACATCTCAGACAGCTGGAGCTCTCCACAGGACAAGTCACCCACAGCAATGCTACCAGCCCAGATGTCATGCAAGGTGTGGGGATGCTGCTCCACAAAACAGGAAGACTACTGAACAACCCCATAGCTATCGTCCCCTGACTGCCTCAGAGAGGGCTCTATGCCTTTCCCAGCTGCAACTACTTTTACTGCAGTCACCTCAAGGGAAGGCATCTGGATTGCATTTTCTGCTGATCTGATCAATGCTAGCAGGTTCTGTGCTCCCAGGATAGAAAACATCCCCAGGGAGAGCCAGGAATGAAGCCGTGTAGCTATCTGGGCTTGGGGAGCAACAAGCCAGAGACCCAGCTGGTGTGAAGTTCCAGCAAGGTCAAATAGAAGGGAAAAATATTTTTCTTCACCACCTGCCTGGAGCATTCCCCTATTCAGCAGTCTCCTGCCACCCATAAGCTTTGCACAAGCACCTCCATATGATGGATAGATGTGACCACTCTGTGTCCTGCCCTAAGAGCAGCCAGTCCTGGGACCTCAGCCAAGGGAACCCCCTGATCCAGCCCAGCCAAGAAAGGAGGATGAGCCTGGAAAAGGGGCATAAGGATATGGGTGACTATAGGAGAGAACAAGCACAGTTAATTCACGTTTCTCTTACCACAGACAGCGCTAAAATGTGGTCAGAGTCATCTTCTTCATCCACCTGAAATGTGTAGGATTTGGTACTGGCAGACAGCTCACAGCCTAGGAGGAGGAGATTAAAAAAGCAGTAGCAAGCATTATACAACACCAGTCACTACAGGCAAAGGGTTCTGAGGTGGTGCCCTGGCCAGGCATGCACATGTCATCACTAAAACTCTTTATTTTCTTTTGTGAGGAGCAGCACCAGACCACGGCACCCTGGACTCCAGGGTCCCAGAAAACTACACACTCGCCTCTGCACCATGCAGGGGCAAGACCTGGAATCCCCAAAGCAGGCTGCCATGAAGCAATGCCCACGGGCACACAAGGTTGCCAAGCAATGGCAGGGCAAGGTTCTTCCTCTCCGGAGAGAACAGCCACACACTACTGTGGGGAACAGGAGGGAGCAGACAGAACAGTGACTCTGCTCATGCCATTGCCAGTACAACTTCTGCTTGGATGTGAGTCTGGAAGCAGAGACAGACACAGAATGATGAGGCACAACCCAAGGGGAGGATGCCAGGCTAAGCTTGAGGGAGCTGGAGTCCGTCAAGATATGTTTTGAGAAATATTTTATTACATACTTCTTCAGACAGTTACAAAACCAAGCGAGATGCATAACTACGTCCTTAGCTCTGAGGATCAGGATTCAGCCGAACAAAAGGAAGGACTAGACTGCCCTGGGTGTGTTTACTTATTGCAGGATGATTCACCAATGTGAGGCTGATCTGAAAAACAGAGTTGAGCCCTGCATACCAGTGCAGGCATTTACAAGAGAGAGGAGTCAGCCTTCACGAGCGCAGCCCGGGGCAGGATCTCTTTCTTCGCATGCTTATATATTCAACTTACCGAGGGGAGAACCAAACCCCAGGTGCATAAAAGGCCTGGGGAGCTGCAGCTCCGCTCCCCGCCCACGGCAGCGTGCGCTGAGCCGCGCTGCCCTGCTGAGGCTGGGCTGGCCCGCACACGCGTCTGCGAGCAGCGCAGGGCCACGTGTGGCGGGGCTTCAGGGCCCGGCCGAAACCCCTCCCAGAGAGGAGGGACGCGGCTCCAGCGCCCCGCGGCAGGCGACCACGAAACGCTGACGTGGGAGCGCGGGGGATTAACCGAAGGAGCGGGAGAGGCCGGCGAGAGCCGGGGCTGCCAACCCACCGCCCCATTAATCCCAGTCCTCTAAAGCCGCCAGAACACCAAGGCCCCACGCGGCTCCCCCCGACCGCCCCGGCCCCCCAGCATGTGCCTGTTGCCTCCCAAGCCCGGTGATACACGCGTCTCTCCACAACGTACTCCCCCGGCACGATAATGCCCTCCACGTGTCTCTTCATACCCACGTGTCTCTCTTGCCTCCTTCCCCCCACCCACGCGTATCTTTCCAGACCCCACGCCGTCCCCATTACTCACCAAAGTCTCTTTCTGCCCCGTCTCCCTCCTGCCCTCTATTTATTGCCCCAAAGCGTCTCTCCCCCTCCCCAGTTCCATCTTTACCCTCCTACGTCTCTGTCGCCCCACATCCCCCGCCTCGTAAGTCCCCTCCCCAGTTCATCTATGACCCCCCACGTGTCTCTCCCGTGCCCGTGTCCCCGCTGCCCCGGCCCGGGGCTGCTCACCGAAGAGGACGCTGCCGGGGCAGGCGGGCCCGTGCGGCTCCATGAGGCGGCGGCGCTGAGAGCGGGGCGGGCCGTGCGGTGCCGTACCGAGCCGAGCCGCCCCGCCCCGGCCCGCCCCCGGGGACCCAACCAAAGGGGCCTGCGGCAGCGCCCCGCAGCCTTTAATTCGGGTATTTCCTGCCCATCCTGGGCCTTCAGTCTTTACTGACCCACCGCCAGCTGTGGAAACGCCACACAGGAAAAACGGCCCTTACTACCGGCTCACCTCTCGCCCTTCGCCCGGCCCACGGCAGCAGCCGCCCCAGCACTGGGGAGGAGACACCGGGCACCGACAGAGCCAGGAGGCTGAGGGAATAAAGAGGGTACCGGGGGGGCCAGGGGGGTGACAAGGATGGAGAGAGGGCCACAATGGAAGGGACCTGTTCATCTCTATCCCTTTAAGCATGGGCAGGAGCAGCGTGACCTGACACTGGGGACTGCAGCACAGGAACGCTTGAGAGCAGAAGGCGACATCTGACTTCAAAATCTACAGCAAGGAGAGGGCAGGACTGGCCTTCCAAAGCAGAAAGGGGAAGCAGTCTGCTTGGTGCTGCAGAGGAGCAGCCAAATTAAAACAAACCGCACTACCAAAGAGCTCACACTGCATTCCGGGGACAAACCTGGCTCTGCTCCCACCACAGAGACTGCTGCTAGCCAGCCACTTGCTTTGCTCGAGCTGGAGTAGGTTCAAGAAAAACCTGACTGAAGAGGTTTGAAAAGCTGGACCAGGTCCCAGAAAGAAGCAAGCAGTAATGGTTACACAAGCACACCCATGTGCTCCTCAGCAGCTGCTCTGCGCAGCCACCTGACCCCACCTAACCTGTCTGCAGCCACCACCCTGGAGCGAGGGAGGCAGGAGCATCCACTGCTGCATTATGCTCTCTTAAAGGAAAAGAGTCTGTGCAACAGAGCCCAATCCCTTTTCCCAGGCCAGGATGTGCTGCACAGAGATAAGTCTGTCACAGCATCTTGAAGCAGGCTTTAAGAAAACATAGCCACCCACATGCAACATAGTACTCGTTTTAACAGAGACTATTTACTGGGCCAGGAGAAAAGTTTTCACCTGCTAACTTCCCTGCTTGGTTTGTATGTTACTCTGTTCTCTCAACTACAGCTTCTGAACTACACCACCAGTGCACTTGTGCAGCAAGCAGACAAACTCTTGTGAAGTGATCTTCGGAAACAGCGGCTTTTCATAGCCCTGGCCCATCCCTTTGCTCAGCTGTCACTCGAAGCAGGAAGCTACTTGCTTTAGATATCTCAATATTTATCTTCCCAAGGCAAATTTTGTGAATGTACAATAGCCAACCAAAACCAGACAAGTTTCTGACAGCTGATCCCAAGGGTATCAAACACAGTGTGATGTAATGTACATTGCTGAACCACGTCTGGTTCTGGACCAGCTCATACACAAAACACGCTTTTATTTACATTCATTTCTCAATTTTTATTCTATTTCTCGCATGGTCTTCAAATACAGTTTTACAGGTCTTTTTCTGCTACAGATACTGTTGATCTAAAACAGATTAATGAAAGTGGCATTCCAACCTTAATGAAAATTCATAACCATGAAAGATATGTCAACATATCACTTTACAATCCTAGAATGATGGTATTGGCTGGACATTCCATAGGCTTAGACAATTAACTTCTATAATAATAACAAATTCATAGGAAGAGAAAATGTGGCAACTCCTTAAAAGCCAAGAAATAAGGCCACAAGCATCCTATGCTGTAATGTTATGCATCCAGATAAAATAAGTTGAGTCTGGTATCCATGAAGAAACAAAACTCTCCCACCTGGTAAATCAAGGTATCAGCTACTCAACATGCACTCAAAGCTGTATAAAAACTATTGGCATTCAGCTCAGACTTAATGAAATCCCACAGCACAACCCCATACCTCTCTCTAAAAATGAAATGAACTTGTTTCAACTTAAATACTTCGCTACCGCATTAAAAATCATTCACATTCTGCAAAGGAAAAACGAAACAAAACAAAACATCTTGCACGTGACTGCACCAGAAGGCCAAACACAGCATTTCCTTACAGGTTGCAGAGAGCATTACTGCAGTCTTAATGCCATTCATTACAGGTTGCAAATCAACTTCTATGCAGCTGGAGGCTTGTAAGAGCAACCAAGCTTCCTTTGTGCATCACTGAAAAAAAACCCAGGAAAATTTAAACATAAGATATAGACAGCTGATGGCAGCAGGTGGAAGAAACAAAGTACTGCAAAGTGCATACCATTGTCCAATCACCTATCTGGGACACTGGGACTACTGTGAAATACCATTTCCATTAATGATCAAACTGCCTGACTACCAGGTCCCATACGACGCCAGTTCCATCCCATCACCAAGCATGTCCATCCTGGGCAAAAACATTAAACTCTTAGAACATTTAAAAGTAGATAACCATTTAAATAATGTGTAAAAATGTGCTTATTGTGGCATTTCTTATAGAAAAGTTATTTGATACAAATGTGCAGGACTTGAAGACCCTGATTTAATCAAACTAGTACGAACAGGCTTTGAAACATGGTGACTCTTCCAAGGACAAATCCCAGCTGTGGGCCAGCTCTCTCTCCCTCTCACCATCTTTCATCCATAATCCCATGCGAACATTACCAAAATTAACGGGTTCAGCAAAGCATCCTGTGAATTGCTGTTTCAGTCCCAGGAGAATGATACCCTCAAGCAGTGACAAACTGCTATCTGAAGGAAGGGTCCGTTGGGATCTGCTCCCCTTTCCCAAGATGGTCAGTTCCTAGCCCTGGATATGAGGCACAGTAAGAAAGGTCAGTGCTGAGGACAGGCTTGTTCTCGATTGTGGTTTTCGGTTTTTCAAAAGTGCCGTCTTGGACCTATACCATTTCACTTTTCAAAAGAAAAAGTTACAAAAACTAGTAAACAAAAAGTTACTCAGCATACAGCTAAGTTTATATACACTGAGATTTACAAGTTTGCCATCGAGTGACTTCTGCCACAGACCACTGCACATTTGTCCCTAACAAAACACAAAGCTTGAACCAATGGCCATTAGAAGTGACAACGGGTCATTGCTTTATCAACAAGCGTAAAGGTAGTAAAAAATAGAACTGTAACTACTTATTTTAAAAATGCTGATTGACACAAGCAATCCCTCCTATTTCTGCAACTCCCAATTGCACATCCTGCTCTATGACAAAGAAAAAAAACCTGCATCTTTCTAGGCATTCTGCCAGAGACCAATTATCTGTTGACACTTGGAACACAGAGAACTGTCATCAACCACAGCACCGATTGAGAGGGATTCCTCTGAGAAGCTATAGCCCATGCAAGATTCCTTGGCACTTCACACAGGACCAGGAGAGGACAAGGTTTCTCTTTGTTATAACAATGTTTTCAGCAGCATTATCCCCTTCCAACAAATTACAGTCTGAATGTGTGATGGGTGATTTTCGCATAGCCCCTTTTTACCAAGCTGGCTTATTGCTGGCTTTGTGCAGTTAGACCATATGAAGATCCCCACCACTACCTGCCCAGCTGTTAAGGGTCTACAGTACTGGAACAGTTCACTGTCAAGCACTTCAAAGGCTTCTTCCAAGGATAACAACATCCTTTGGAAATCCTTCCATTTTAGCAATTTCAAAACAACCGAGCTTGCTGTAAAATTCCAAGATTCTTTTATCATCTGGTCTCACTTCACAAAAAGCCCCACGGGAGCCTGAAGAAGAAAGAAAAGAAAGAAAATACTGTAGGAGAAGAGTTACTGTAAAAAGCACAGACATAAAATATTACTAGAATTCCCACCTATTTTAGCAGGTAAATCAGTAATCCAATTCCACATGGAGCATAGTGCCCAGGGTCCACGTGTATGGCGGCACAGCTGACCATCCCCTAACGGGACAGGCATCCCAGTCTGAACAAACCCTCTGCACACCTTTCACTGCACACAAAAATATCTGATGTTGGCTCCAAAGCCAGCATTACAAGAGGGCAGCAAGTGGCAAAAAGAAATTGTGATTGTGGGGTGCGCAGTCAAGGCAGGCAGCCAAGCACTTCCGATACTGAAGGTACGGTAATTACTCACCAGTGCACACAGCCAAACTTAAAAAAGCATCATTACAATGCCAGCAGGGAAAAGACAGACTTTTGTGCAGTGTTCAAGATGTAAAGACGTGCTCTCAGTGCCAAATTGCTCCCTCAGTTCTGCCTATCTTCTAATTTGCAGAATAATGGCTAAAATGAAAAGCTCCCTTTTTCAAGGCAGCAGCAGAAGTTAGCTGCTCAAAAGCTTTTGTAATTATTTACCCAAATCTTCCCAAGTTTGCCTTGCACCCTCAAATGACACGTAGCTAGGAAACATGGAATTCTAAGTGCAAGAAACTTACCATTAGCCTTTAGAGAAGAGAGCAGGCAGGCCATCATACTTTTGGCCACACTTGGATCTGTCACTTTTTTGTGGATATCAATCTTTATCAAAGATGGGAAGTTAGCAAGGAACGATTCTGGCAATACTTCTTGTTCTTCATGGAAGCTTAGCATTATTTTCTGAAAATATGGGAAACATGTATTTATTAATTATTCAGCTTTTCATTTTCATTCATCTTTATCAGGGGAGACTGCTTTGCTCATGGAGTGTACCTCCAAACCAGCAGGCTTTTCAGCTACACCTCTGATGGCCACTCAGTTTCTCATCTGCTGAATTGCTGTCTGTACTTTAGACAAAAAGACTGGCTAGTAAAGTTTCTCAGACCATCAAAGGAGGCATGCAAAGCTCCTTCTCAGTGACCCTTACTTCAAGTGAAAGAAAACATAAGCCAATGCATAACCAACAGTTTGCACACAGATATTCTTCTTTGTTTCTTTCTCTTTTTAATAGGCAGTTTTAGGTTGCTTTGCACCATTTACAGCTGTGACGCTCCACAAATACCTCACAGATTTTCACCCCAAAACCAAGTGCTCTTGAATTTGTTTTCCGTACCTAAACTGATGTGACTTTCAGTGCTCTACCTGCAGCATGGGGAAACTAATACTGAATTTTGCAGTGGAACAGAGGAGTGACACAGTGCCGTCACGAGGGAGACGCAGTGATCACCACGGAGTTGAAGTGGGAAAAGAGAGAGTTTAATTTTTCTTACAGCTTATATAGATTTCTAGAAAAGAGACCACATTGAAAAACTGAGGTTCAACCTCTTCAATTCCACTGGTCCTAGAAAGTGTCCATCAATTGTCCTTTCACAGAAAGGAATGTAAACAAGATAAAGAATTCTGTAAACATTACTTGGTTTACATGAAATTTCTGCCTCCAAGAACTCGAAGGCTGGAAGGTGAGACAACACAGGAGCAATACTTGATTTTCAAAATGTCATTTTCTCTAGATTAAGGTGATTTATATTTACTGCATTGATTACTACTAAAGTACACCTCATGGTTGTATTACAGCACATAGCTGTGTTTGACTGGCAATGAATAATTTTACTGTCTCCTTCTGATAAATCAGATGCCTTAATACATGCTCAAAGTCTTCAGAAAGGTGCAAAAATTGAGTTTCATGTGAACTAAAAAAAACAAAGACCCATTTTGGAAAGACTTCAGCATACAGTTCTGATGTCACAGGTTATACCAACCTCTGCCTCAGACAGCTCCTTGTCACTATTTGGTTTAGTATATTTTTCTTGCATGAAAGGGATCCAAGACATTTTGCATTTCTTAATGAAGGGGGTTACATCAACTGTTCCCAAAGCATAGCCACATATGCCATCCTCATCCTCTAAGACGAAGCAGTAATCCAGGCTGAGGGTGAGCAGACCTCCAACTAACCTGCAGAAAAAAAGAGTGCAAATTCAATCAAAAGAAGATCAGTTTGATTAAGTATGCCTTTCAGGTAGCATGGAGGAGATTCCAGGGTCAATCAAAAACTGAATCCTCCAGCCATGGAAGTAGTTTCAACAAAGCACTAATTGATCAGCTGTCAAATCTGCACCCAGGGTTCTACAGTTTAATTCCAGACACACTGCTCTTCAGCTTTTGCTCTTAGTTGCTCTGTTGCCATTATTTCCTTGCTTTCATAACTTCCTTTGGGTATTGTTTGACACCAGTTACACATCCTTTCTTAACTGCCCTCCCATCACTCAAAGCAGACTCTCCACAACATTCCATGTGATTTAAGCATCTGAGACAAAAAGTATCCACTCAAAGAAGCTAATTTTGCAGCTCAGATTTAATGTCCCATTTTTTTAAAAACTTCATCTATCATAGTGTATCCTTCTAAAAAGTTTGTACATGTACTTCAGAAAAAACTTGACACACTTGGCTTGGAGACTGCCCTCAAAAACTACAGCAGGTCAGAAAAAATACCAGAGGGTAACTATGGATGCTCTCATGATATACTTTCACAAAATCTGAAATAAGATACTATGATGCAGAGGTTTCATAATACAGAAGTTTGAGCTAAATTTACTTTGTAATAGTATACAACAGGTGACCAGCACATGAACTGAGACATAACTGTCAACAGCCTCTTAAGAAAACCAAAACCCCAATTTCCTGAGAGTAAATTATTTTATCTACGTCAAATGTTCTTTGTATTCTTCCCACACACAATTCTAAAAATATAAATTAAATGCACTATCAGGACTTCATCCTTCCAAACCACCTCTGCAGGACACTTGTTCCTAATACATACTTGTCTCCAATTAAATCTGGTAAACTATGGAAGGGTTGATCAGCTCCATCAGCATACATTTCTCTGCAGATCTTATATACAGATGCCTAAGAGAAGAAAAAAGATGATTTCAACTTAGCAGTCACATTCAAAAGGAAGTAACAGCCATTAACAGCTACACTGTAACCAAGCACTGACAGGCACTGAGTCACCAGAGATCAAAAGTATCCATCTATGCAAAAGGATGGCATTCCATCTACCTCTTCCCTGAAAGTAACTCAAAGTTGCCTTCAAAAACATTGCAGTTAAGTTGAATGCTGGGAAGGAAAGGCTGGAGGTCAACCTCCTGCTCTGGTAATAGCACAAGATTAATTCTGAGGGTTACATACTAAACACTCAGTGAAGACCACCACCATTGCTACAAAATCCCTTTACAAATGTGAAGGACAGACACATTCTGCATGTTAAAAGGCATTCCCCTAAATCTCTTCAAAAGAGCAAATTTCTATCAGTCACATCTTAAATAAGAAACTTCACTTTTTTTTTTAACAAACATGCTTTACATTTGACATGTCTCTTTCTTCCTTTAAATAAAGGGTAACTCCTCAGAAGAAATACTGTTTATGACTGCATGCTGAGCTGCACCTCTAGTTGCTAAAGTGGTTTAGAAATATCAATTCCATTTTCTACAAAAGAAAAAGTCAGTTTAAGTTGAGTCCTGTGTGAAGGTTTGGAAAAGGCTGCTTTACTGCCCCTGAGAACAGCACAGGACAGAGCTGCCCTAGAAGTGGCAGGAAAAGGAGTCTTCATGTGCCAGTCTTGTATGTCTGACCGGCTCCAAAGTTAGGACTCATCTGAAATACTGCAAACTCAACCTAGAAACTCCTGTTTCATGTCAGTGTACCTATCAACACAAGATTTCAAGCTGCATTAATCCCTACACTGTTGAAACTGCATCCATAAAGAGTTAACTATTGGTTGACACCCCACTTTCAAGGATTCTCCATACCAAACTAATAGGAAAGACACTACACTACAGATCCATTCAGAAAACAGAAAAAGTAAAAAGCATTAATCAATAATGACTAATAATTTTTTCCTGATTTTAATGCATCAAACACTCCAAAGCAGATTGACAACATTCTTTCAACACCACACCAAAAATCTCCCAACTGTAACTAAAATGACATGAATGGCTGAACCATGATCACATTTTTCAGCTCCATTTTGAGATGCAGTATCAATGTTCTGCCTATACAGCTCCACAAATATCAGCAGGTACCACAATAACCACTGAGTGAAACACACCCACTCTTTAAGGTTAATCCACTGCCTGTCTCTCTGCTGCAAGAGTTCATCTACCAGCTGTGAACAAATTTAACTTGCCTTTCATAAATAAGAGGGTATACAGATTTAAAAGGGTGAGGGGGTGGGAGGCTGGGAATCAAGCTGTGGGTGTACACATACTGTTGCACAGCGTGTTGCTGAACTAGAGGCATATCACTTAGCCTCAGTTTTCCTGTGAGCTGGCATTTGTGTCTTGTGCAAGATATCAGGACACCTGCTTCATTAGGGGAAAAGGGGACTCAGCAGTAACCTCTGTTGCCACAAAAGGAAATGCATCACTGACAACAAAAATGACAAGTGTCAAAAGCAGTTACCTCATCTTTAGGGAAGTAGGGTCGTATTGTGTACACTTTGGAAGTAGGTGTTAATGGAGGTGGTTGAAAAAAGAGGTCATTTGCCCCATCAATAGGCAGCAAACGCTGTGAAAACAAAATACTTAATATAACTGTATGAACAACCAAACCCATCACTCTTGGGTGTGCACTGCAGACTCCCAAATTAACATTTGCTACTTGCTACCCCAGAAGAAGGTGGGGTTGGTATGCTTTACAAATGCAAAGACCTTATTTGAATAGAAAATATCCAATTGGTGTTCTAAAATATGCAATTGAAACAGCACATTAAGAGTCTGTTAATCTTAACTGCTTTAAAAAACTTTTAACCAATCGTATCTACACTAAGAACACAGAATGTCAGGAGGAAAGGTTTGGTCTGAAGAGGGTTAACTGGCCAGAGGAGACGCTTTATCCCAAAAGCAATGCGCTGATTCAATTTGCTGCGCGCAGAGCACCTGTGAGGGGGGAAAAGTATAGCGCCTGAAAAATCCATGAACAAATCCGCACGTGGTACAAACAGCGATTTAGGAACATTTGCCAATCGAATTCCTCGCAGTAAAGCACGGTACAGCGTTATTCAAGAGGAACCAAAATTTGGACGACGATCCCTTTTGCTCATGGAATTCCCATCGGCAGACAAGCATGCGCGCATTGTGCAATTGCGGGCGCAGGTAAAAATGCTGTGCGACCTGCAAAGAAACAATGTGAAATGTACAACTAAAGCCGCTGCGCTTCGCATGCGCGTGGGACAGGCAGCATCTCCTTGAGAAATTACTGTAGAAAGGGGAGGAAAATTATTTTAAACCAAGCTGTAAGGCTAATGGGCTTTGGACCAGAAAGCCTTCGGCAGACCAATCCTTCCAGACCTCTGATGTGCAACAAGAGGTTTCTCATAAAACAAAGAAAATGTCATTCAGTTGTGAAGTCATATTGATACCTGGAACTCTCCTGCTAGACCACCTCTAAAGGCCCAGGGTTCTTGGTCTCCACTTAAGAACTGTGCTGAAGATTGACTACGACACCCTGTTGAGATCAGATCCAAGCGGAGAATGTTACGAGAAGGGGGATTTCCTGGGTGTCTTACATGTCCAAAAAGCTAACATACACTTGTGGAAAAAGCTCTCTAACTGAGCTAGAATCCAGGGCTTGGGGAGGGGGAGGGGCTGTAATAATGTATAATTTATAAAGCTTTTGTGCTTGTGCACTAATTGCGGTATTCCAAATTTTTGATTACCTGTAACAGACAGGTGAGGCAATTCAGCTACACACTTCATTCTAGACCAGAAGGCACAAGAATGATGCCATGCAGAACTACGTAGACTTCTGACACACCTGGTACACTTTTTTTTGCATCTTTCTGTCAAAAACATTCATTTCATCTATGAAATTTTGTTAGCATGGAAGCTACGTGGCTCAGTAGCTACTACCATAAATTTCAGATCAAACAAATGCCATTATCACAGCCCCTGAAAAAAAAACGGACCTTTCTGAAGTCACATTTTTGTACTGATTGTTTCTAATCTTGTCAGAAAACTAGGACTAGCAATATATGCAAACGGTCTGGAAAAGATCAGGCAGCCAGGACACGTATGAAATAGCATTCTTGCAAGAGACTACACAGATTTACATAATCCAGGCTACACCTTCACAATACTGTTGGCACATTAAAAAAGCTAAGTAGTGCTAACTGGAATTAACTCAAAATTTAACAATTAACACATTCAATATACCTTGGCGGCCACTACTAGCTTTGCTTTTTGTATCTGGATTTATATTTCCACAAGTATACTGGACCACCAGAACCCTGCTGCTCAACCAGCAGCAGCAGGCCCATTGCAGTGCTTAGCCTCAGCTTGTGCTTGCTTCAGAAAAGAAGCTTCTGTTAGGGGTTTGATTTTTAACACTGTTCTGCCAGCAAGGCACTGCAGCCTTCATCAAGTAACATAAATGACAGCTCTGGAGAGAAAGAAAAGACAAGCAGCATCTGGAGTGAAGATCTCAATTACCTGCCTAGTTTTCTGACAAGAGGAGCAGCGCAAATACTCTTTTCCTTTTGTGGACAGCAATCTACCTCCTGTTCAAGTAACAGTCTCAGATCAGTACAGACAAGTATGTTGTGCTAGTCAGAGAGTCCCAAAGTGTGCCAAGTTTGACATTTATGTGAGTTTAGGAACATAGGTTAAATACCAACTATCCTAAGTATGGTAAATTTCAGAAACAATCCAAACACCAGAATTCAAATTTGGTTTACACCCACCATTTTAGAATTCTCACATAAGGTATCCTTCCCAAGGAGATTTAGTCAGTAACTTGGAAGACAGTATCTGTCTGTCCTTTGAGACTACTACTTAACTAGCACTTCCAATTATTACAGTAAAGAGCTGTGTGAATGAAGAGCTGTATAAATGAAAAACATAGTTAATGCCTTAGTCGCTGCGCAAATGTGACTTCAGTTCATGCCTGTTGTACATCTAATCTATCTGAGCTGCCTCACAGACAAAACCTTTCCATTTTAATTAATTAATGACGACGCGCTGTGAACATCTGGCGCTGTCCATCCAATAGCAGTAGAAACTTGTGCTGAGGATTCTCCCATCTGTACACAATGGGGAAGAAGACAATAGAGGTCATTAGTAATCCATAGTACTGTACAGCCACACTAATTTAAGGGACTGAATGCTAGCTGGACTTGAGAGGAGAGGTGAAGAAAGTGAACATCCAGTGGACCATTGAGCACACCACTGTGAAAACTAACTTGTTTGGATCTGTAATGTACTTGACTTAATAGGAGGTATTTTATCAAAGACCTTTATTCTGTATTTACATTAGTGATAAAACACAAGCTGAAGACAAAAATGGCCCCTCTCAAAGAAGCACAGTCAGCATAAGAGTATTAAACTGTACATGTGAAAAACCCTGAATTTTTTACTATCTAATACCAGTGTGAGTACTGGAACAGAACAGTGCCAAAGTTAACAGAGTTTGTGTCAATGGAGTTGGCTTCTACTGTGAACTATTTCAAATATTTCATGCATTTAGAGACTTGAGCCCAACTTTACAGGGACACTGAAAACAATTTCAGCTGAATTTAGTACATAGTCTGATTATTCTGAAAGGCAGTCTGCATTGGGACCTTGATATTTTCAAAGACTACAAGAACCATTGTTCCTTTTATAGAGCTTTGGCCTAGAGTTGTAAGCAGATTAGGTAATCAAGAAGAGAGCATTCTGTCTAGCTAAAGGTCAACATACAGCAAGGACAGGAAAGTTGGAGGAGTTGTGTTACACTTAAAAATGCACAAACTAAGGCTTTTAAAACAGCATGAGGTTGTTAGAGAAATGTTAACATACTACAATGCTGCTGAGTTTTCCTCCCTCACTAGTCTCTGTGCTTTGCAAAGGGTAGTCTCAAAAGCTCTCTTCTTTATCAACTGTAAGTTTAGGAATCAGATACTTAATAAGCATAAAACACAGGAATTTGTTGAGCACAGACCAAGTTGATAAATTTAACAGGTCTTCTCTGTCCCTGCTTAAATCTGTCAGTATTTAAGAATATAATTTAAAGATAATCCAAACACTAGGATTACTCCAAGATTGTGTAATGGTTAGCCACTGTGAGGTTTGTGACAGCTACAGAAAGTGTGACTTGAGACCATCAGCTTTGCTGTCTGCTGTGTATGTCAAGCAACTCCACAGCATATTCCTTTACAGTTGGATTGAAACCTGAAAGTGAAATGAGGTCACTAGAATTACCCAGGCCATGCTGGTGCTATCTGCCAACTTAGGATCTCCCAAAAATCTTTCAGGAAAAAAACCAACAAAACAAGAAAGAGCCACACATTAAAAAACAAATGAAACAAACAACTGTTTCAAGATTATTTTAAGTCTCAGACTAAATCTGTCCAGAGATCTCCACAATTTCCACCCATTACCAAAAATTAAAATATATATATTAAAAAAAAAAAAACTTAAAAAAAATCAGCAATTTGGCAAGTGTTTTAAGGAAATTATTTTGCACCAGAATAGCCTTATGCTAAAGCTCGCATGCGCACAGGGGCTGGGAGGATCACCTTCCTCATGGCCAGGCCCATTGAAAAGTCTGTTGAAGACAGCAATAATGTTATCAAGACAGAGCAAACAGCAGATGGCTGATGTGTTCACATTTCGTAGTGTCATTTCCAATTGTACAGAGGGGCATCCAAGGAGTTACATGGCATAGTCCAGTGTGCATTCAGTCAAGAGTAAGTTAAAGTCAACACTTACGTGTCAGATGAGATTCAAGTTTCATTAGCCCAAGAAGAAAATCAAGGTCTCCAATCTTAAGCATCCAGCAGACTTCACTTTTAATAGCAAAGCAAACTCACTGCAAGCGTTGCTTCAAACAGCAAGACAGGAAAACCTTTAAAACAGGGTCAAACCAGACCCCCTGTCCAAGAAAACACATTCGCCTAATACTTCAGTTTTCCCCGTGGGCTAATTAAAAACACATAAAAAATATGCTATCTGGGATTATAATGGCTCCCAATGCACCTACCTAACCACTGCACAAAAGATTTCACCATTGACATAATACTCTTGATATCCCAGACGTAGGAGTACATGTCATAAAGGATTGTCCTGTTGGCACAATTGGAGAGGCGAGTGAACATGCCCATCACCAAGCTGCACATCTCTTCAAACTTGGCTGCTCGGTTACGCCATTCTTCTATCTATGAAAAAAATCCACAAGATCAAACACAGGCCCCTCGAGAGGAGAGGTACTCTAAATATGGAGGAAGACTACACAATTCATTACTTCATTTTACCATAATGGACTACCATACCACACATGACTCACAGATATTCTCTACGGCTGTTATAAGCGAGGCCAGTACAGGGAACACTGGCCAAATGCAGATACCAGACTGCCTTCACAGCTACATGGCACTAAAGGGCTTAAAACAGTAGATTCCACTGGAGGAATGAAAATTCCACTGTGACCTGTGCTTCATTACACACTACCCTTCAGGTCCTACCATGTAGAACACCAGTCTCTATTACAGACAACAGATAAAATTCCTTAGGATTGTGACATAAAAGGAGAGAAACAAGATTTGCACTCACTTTTTCAGCATCCTTTCCTTTGCAATTAACGCTGACAACACTGCTGTTTGCTCTGAGCCACTGGAATTCCCTCAGCATCTGTGCTCCTTTAGGTCCATGTTCATAAGGAAGGTAAAACAAGTCAGCAAGAAGCTGTAAGTCCTCTAAAGTCACTGGTTCTACTGTGTAAAGAGGCTTTTCATTTGGCCCAGGCACGAAATGTTCTTTGTTAATTTGCTCATCAGTCTGCATAGGTGCAATGTCACTACCGGAGTCTTCCTGCATAGACATCTCTGGAGACTTTGACTCAACTATACTCTCCTTATCCGTATCCATTGGCTTCAGCTCCTCTGCCATCTTGGCTTCAGCAATATCTGTCAGTATCTGGTTTGCATTCTTGTCCGCATCATCTTGTTTTTCCACCACCATGTCCATTGGTTCCTCATCAGATTGCTTCTTCTCCTCCTCCTTGGCCAAGGCGGGTGAGTCAGTGCTCAGCGCCGCGCCCTGGCTCATGATGGGCTCCTGGTACACCGTGGTAACCACTGTTGCTGCATTTAAAGAGGATGCTGCCACCAGTGGCCCTACGTCCCCTACTGAGGTTTTAGCACCACTGTGGGCCACTTGTCTACCTGAGAATAAGAATAAACAAGTTTAGTTTTCAATATCTGCCAACTAATGTTCAAATCAGCAACTCCTGCAAATGATGGATGATTTTGTTACCGCAGCATCCCATCAGCACAGCTTCCTTTTGGTAAAATTATCTTAAAACAACTGGAAGATCATGGAGTCTTCAGGACCAGAACTAGTTTTTATAACAATCTAACATCAACTCGAAAAAGAACCCCACTGTACTTCCTATTCTCTCAGGTTCCACTGAAGCCAAGGAAGAACTGGGACTAGCAAGATCCAGACCCTTTCCTGACTTCTATCAAAGTGCCGAAGGATAATACATCAGGACTGCTTCTGGTGATCAGTCAGAGCATTACAAGCACACTGCTGAACATCAACCATTCTTACTGTTTAATTAAGGTTCCCCAATTACTAAGGCAGAAAATATTTTCAGCTGAAGTGTATGAACTGCCAAACTCTGTGAAGTATCTTTAATCTAAACACACATACTGAACATCTAACACCATTTTCCTACCAGCCCCAGAATGATACCAAATCATACTCACTGCTGTATTGCTGAGGTACTCCAAATTCCTGTAACCATTCTGTTAAGGCCAACTTCAGGGCCATTTGTGGGCTGTAGAGAACATCTGTCTCAATATCTTCATCACTCCCTTCATTTTCCAGTTTAATCTGGATCGAAACCGTGCTGTCTTCAGTATCAGCTACAGAGACAAATTTTAAAGTTATCAAGTTAGTGTAATTTAAAATAGCAAAAACGGACAAGGCATTCAGCAACTCAGGGGATTACCTCAAAAAAAAGGACAAGTTACTAGATTCTAATTAGGAAAAAAAGGAAAATTATGGTCACCACCAATGTCAACACAGGAACCAGACACCTGGCATTCAAGGTGTCTTCTGATCTGAACTGCTTCTATTCCAATTTAATCATACCCATGGACACATTTCAAATTTGGGCATTAAACTTGCTTTCCAAGAGTGTTAATTACATAACCACAGAAACCTCTCAAGACTGACAAATTCTTTGATACCATGCATTACAGATATGCCCCAGGAAATCAGTAATGCAAGATCATTATCTTTCAGGCAACTGCTATCTACTTATGGAACAGAAAGGCTAGGTGATCATATGAAGAAAAAGGAAGAGGTGAGAAGAGATACAATCATTAAAAACAATGAGAATTGGTATGACTTATATGGTGAAGCACAGATCCAGAGAACAGTTCTGCATACTTACTCATCACCACATCTTTTCTCACTCCGTTCATGTTAGACTTGTACCAGGTCGCAAGTGTGTGAATGGCAACATAATTGGCCTCAAATTCACAGTTTGGATTGGTCAGAACACCCTTCAGTCGAGGGATGAGTTCAGTGGACCGACCCTTGTAAGGCCCAAGAAAAAGCCTCTTTTGATCATAGTCATTAGCATGAATGTTATCCCAGATAACTGGTGCTCTCCTGATGATCTTAGAAACTTCTTCAATGGATTCTACCGGAATGTCTTTGGATACAACTTTCGGACCTAAGCAGGAAACGGGATAATCAGAGGGCTTTGCATATACTAGAACACTCATCCCCAAGTAGCTGGACAGTTTATTTTACTAAATACTTAAGAGAAAATACTTAACACCAACAAAATAAAGGAATAAGCTATCAATCTTTACCTGTCCATAACACTTCAATTCCAGGGAGCAGTTTTTCTCCTACAGTCCGTAAATACGGTGACTGGGCAACATTTGGATAACAGAAAGTTCCACAGTATTCTGCACAGGAAAAGAGAATATCACTGTTATTAGAAGGAGGCACATGTATGACAACATACTCAATTGTCTCATAAACACATTGAGAGAATACCACCCTTGGAAATTAAAACATTTATAACATTAAGGAAGTAAGGCTCAAAAGTCTAAAGTATAAATAATAAAAGGGCATTATGAATGACACTTAGCATAAATATCAGAAACAAATGGTAGAGAATTATTTTAAATTACTCAAATGTCAAAATTAGGAAAAAATTAATCAAGTCCATAAATACAAGGCCATGTTACAGCAGATAGCATCCAAGAGAATAAGAAGACCCCAAGACTCGTTACAAAGTGCAAATACCAAAAAATTTTAACACCGGAATGTATGTCTCTAAAGTTAAGGTCTGCAAATACTACAGCGTAAGATGCTAAACTAAAAATAATTTTTGATAAAAAAAGCAACTTGGTGACTTGTGAAGTCAGCAATCTTATTAAAAATAGGAACCAGTGACAGCTGTAAGTACATACTACCTGTACTTTAAAAAAAAAATTCTTGGAAACTAACAACCTGCTAATTCAAAAAGCAAAGATTTCAGTTCAAGTTATGAAAAAAAATAATTTCCTTTAGCCTCATTCTCAGTTCGAACTTCTTCAACTGTTCTGTCAAGCTGCCTTATTTGCTTGGCATTGAGCCTTTCAGATTCATAAATCTGGAAAAATCTTTGCACACATCTGAATAAGCAAACTTTTCTTTGTAAGTCAATTTCTTCAATCAACCCCAAAATACTCCTTAAGGCAGTTATTAAATGTTAAACCAGCTTTTCAAACAGTATGGTAACAGCCCCCCTCCTTCAAGGATGAAAGAAACTATTCTGCTTGCTTTACCTGTAGGACAGAAAAGGAATGTGTCTGGTTCTCCTAGATATTGATAAATTTCATTTGTGATTGAGACTTGAGCATGAGCAAAAGAACTGAAAACTTCTTTGTCTGCTGCACACATGTTGTGATCAATATCATCAAACAGCAGTGCAAAAGATCTGCAGCCAAACTGAGAAACCTAATACACGAGACAAGAGCAAAATATTTGTTAAATTATTATTGCTTCTTTTAATCAAACTCTAGAACTTTTAAATCTAATTTTAGAGACAACTATAGGAATGGGGATATAGGGGAGGCTAGACAGACTTTGGTTTCCATTAACAGTGAATGCCTGTCTCTGATGGTTTCCATTCACAATGAATGCCTGACCCACAGCTCTGCTTCTCTCAAAGATTAGACCTTTAAAGACCTGCAATCTGTTCCAGTTCTAACCATCCAAAGCTGATCTCACAGGATGGACAGCTGGGAAAAAAGCTAATTCTGTAAAAGCTCTTGGACAAAGGAGAGGAGTCAGTTGGGGGAACAAAGAAGACGTGCATGTCACGTCTGTGAAGGCATTGATTGTGAGCTAGAATTCTTGTTTTTAGCAGTGCATCTTGGCTTCAAGATTCCAAAATCCTCTGAAGACAGAAATAGCCTTCAATATACAATACAAGATAAGAATTTATTTTTTTTTTAAATCAAAGTTATCACTGGCTACCTCTGCAATGCACTTGAACACATCCACTGGAATCATTCAGAGACACCCAAACCTAACACCAGAGCTGAAAAGGTTCAAGAAGCTAGTGAAAAGCTGTAGGAGTGAGCAGGGAATTGGAGCCTCCAAACAAAGCAGCACTGGAACTGTGCTAAGTTTGTGTCATCCTTACCTGGTCCAGCTTGCGTTTCAATGTGGATACCTCTTTAGGATTGGAGAAAGTGATGTCAAGTCCAGGTGAGATTGCATAGATAAATTCTATTTCATGTTCTCGTGCAGCTGATATTAGAGTCATTAGCTGCTCTGGAAATTAAATTACAATATTTCAGAAGGACTCAACAATTAAAAAGAAAATCTCAGGCATCATTTAAAGTATATTATAAAGAGCAGATAATATCTATCTTCTATCATAATTACTAAAAATAATTGCTGGAATTTCTTGAAACTAACACAGCAAAGAACACCAAATTATTTGGAAGATTTTTCAGCAATTATGCCAAAAGGAATACCACAACTGTCTTTGTATTCTCACGTTAAAATTTTTATAAATATTATAAAAATTTTCTTTATCTAAATGCTGTGAGACACATATGGATATAGCCTGTTTCCATAGTACATACATTAACAGTTCTAGAACTATTACTCACTTTTTCCACGCATACTAACAATTTTTTGCAGTAATATCACCCATGTGACAGTGGTTCACACACTACTCATATGATTGAAGCTTGGGCACATGAAAAAGTGGGGTTTAACATCACTGTGCAGAAGTAGTTGCTTTGAGAAACAAACTTGCAGTGGAATCTTTTATAGAATGAATAAAGATAATTATTTTTAGCATATTTAACAATCTTTGCTGTTATTGGACATTATCTTGCAGTATTCTTTAGATTATTTTTCAGCATTGATTCAAAAAGGCTGCCAAGAAAGATTATTTAATTCCAAGAGAGCGTAATTTTTCCCCTCACCCAAGGAAAACTATAATCACCTCTGTCTAGTAAAGCATCATAAATGCCATAAATGCCAGAGGTGGATAAAACAACTCATACTAGTGTGAACAGATCTTTTATGTTCTGACTAACTGGTCAAGAGCTGTTTTTCTAAGAGGTACTCTTTTCATTGAGACAAGGACTTAATGAATCACATAAAAGGACATGCTACTTGCTCATCAATCTTTTTTTCCTTTTCTAAAGCAAATAATTTCTACTTCAAAATATGGCCCACACGTTCAAGAGCCAGAGGAGTAAGTCTAAGCAACCTTTCCTGTGACAAAAAAATAATCTTTTAAGACAAAGCCCTAAAAGCAGTTTCAGAAATCATTTGCAGTTATAGTTAAAAGAAGTAAATCCATGCTTGCTCCAAAGCTCCAATAAACACACCTGCAGGGTATTAAAAAGAGGTTTCCAGTCACCTTTGGGAATGGCTACTGTGATTAAACACACACAAGTATACACAGCCATAACCAAAGAATTCAAAAATCTACTTATAGAAAACACAGAGGAGAAATTACCTGCTTCCTCCACAGAGTACATTTCTCGCCAAAACATCCTGTGCTTGTAGTCATCCTTTGGAGCATACAAGTATGTATTCAGTCCCCACTTCTGAAGCCTAAAAACACAGGAAAAAAAGCCTTCAAATAGCCTACAAATTCAGGAATTCTGTATTTTATTTCATGTTATTCTTTTACTCAATCTATTTTTTTTTTTCTTCACTGAACATTGTGTTATGCTATTAAGTCACAATAACTTTAACCACGAATTATACTGGACAAATTTGGTATATGCAAGATGAAAATGTGAATACAAACCCCCAAGGATACAGCTATTAGGCAGCAAGTTGCTTGACGTTAGAACAATAATTCTTTCCAGACTTAAGTGGAAGTTTATGATTACATTCCGATGGAATGTGCTACAGTAAGAGGAAACATGACTTGCCTTCTAAAAAGTTCTTTCCTCTGCTCCATCACCCAAGGTCTTCCATAAAATCCTATGGGCAACAAGATTAGAATTATCTAGTTAGATTATGCCTGCTTCATGAAACTTTGTATTACAACCGACCATTTTCTTCCTCTTTTGCTACATTTGTCAAAAAGCTTCCCAAAGCAGAAAGGGGAAAAAAAATAGCCTGAGGAAAGTGTAACAACCTAAACTGATCTAAATTTAAAATGCAATTATAACTTGTTTTATTTTTTATGATCTAAGGTCTTATAATGTTGGTCACTGAAGCAATTAATTTTCAGAATACAAACTGTGTTCCTGAGCATATGCCCTTGACAAGTCAAGTCAGCATTATTATAGCAGCAGACTGAACAGCAATAACCTAATTAAACTACCACTCCAGACACCCAAAAAATAGATTTGATTTTAAGTTTAACACCGAAGACACTTGAAAATATTTACCAGCTCAAAAACGCTTAGCCGGTGGTACAGACTAGGATTTATATACACAGAATATATAAATACATACTAGAGAAGATGATGTGTAATTAAAAAAAAATGTGCAAGTGAGTCAACAAAATGCTTAGGATTTAATTTCTCTTATTCTGTTTAACAGCCTCTTTGTCAAAATTAGGTTGCAAATTGATATCCTACTTTACCACTTCCACATTTTACAAGCTAATACTATGTCTGTGAATAATCATATATAAAAGCATCTACCCAAGTGATTTTAGAGTAGAGTGTATTGAAAGTCATACAATTCCATGGAAACTGCAACTGCTTCTGGCTTAATCTAATCCTTCCATTCTAGAAACATAATACTTTAAAAAAGCATTCTCAGTGCCCTCTTAGTCAAGCCAACTCACTAAGACCTATGTACAAACAGTTCAACCACAAGTGGGCACTTCAAAACAAAGCTTCAGCTTTGCAGTCCATGCAAAGATGAGAGACTAAAATAACATGAAATTTAATAAGCTCTTCTTTTCAAATGGCATGGCCACTCAGTGATGAATGATACTACTAATACACAAAGCTCACAAGTCCCTGTAGAACACCAGTTCAAAAGGTAAACAGTATCTTCATTTCCAAAGCTATTCACCCTTGTAAATCTGTAAATATTCAGTCTCACTGAGGTCACAACCACACTTCTACCTTCCAAAACTCCAAACTGATGCAACTGAAGCCATTTTTTATATGTTGTATGTCAGTTACATATTAAGTGCACAATGCTCTTTTAAGAAGCTTAAAGCAAGAGGCTCAAGTTTGAAGAATTATTCTCTCCAAGGGTGATCTGAAACTGCTTGGCATCACAACGTGGTGAAACTGAGCAACTACTTATCCTCACAGCTGCCCAGTGCAACAGAGAACAAGAGAGCAGAGGCCTGAAAACCTCCCAGTTTACTTCACCCAGAAGGAATTTCTTATTTTCACTATAGTTTCCTAACTCTGACTAATGATGCCCTGAGGAAGCTTAGAAACTCAAAAGAAGTGAAATCCTGTGAAACCTAATGAATATCCCCTATGCCTCCTAACTCAGTTCACAACACTTTTGCTTTACTTATGATACTACTGCTTCAGACCTACAAGCCTAAAGCACAGCACGGCCTACTATTAAAAAAACAAACAAAAAAACCAAAAAAACCCAACAAAACAAAAAACAAAATCAAAACAAACAGTTACCAAAAACTAATTAAATAAGGCTGAACAGAACTGGCTAATCTGTAGCAATACTTTTCCATCTGTCAGCACATTTCTCTAGGTTACTACTGTCACCAGCTGATTACAATTCTTGGATCTTTCTGTCCAACTAAAAAAATCGACCTAGTTTTGCATTACTCCCTCAGGACTGTGTGTGAGGTTAATACATAGCCAACAGATCATGCCAAATACCAAAATCACATTACCACGCTTTCCATCACTAAAAGTCAGGACATCCTAGAGGCAATGCACCAAAGCTTTGCATTTAGCAATCTCTTAGACCTTATTACTCTGCAAAACAGCAAATTTCATAAGTGGCATATGCTCTTCACATTCTTAGAGTGCCAGTATTTGGCAAATTGCCCTCTGCCTTTTCTACCAAAGATCCAAATTCTCCATCTCAGCACTCTAATCTCACTGCACCTTAGTCTGTGTTAACCACTACTCTACGTTTAAGCATTTATCTACACTTCTGTAATTCCTGTTTTTCTCTTAACTCTGTAATTCCCTTGAGTCACTAATGAGACAGATGTTTTCACTCACTACCGTTTACCTCGTTCACCACAAGTTTGTTTTTCTGTTAGCGGTGGTTTTTTGTTTGCCTTTTTTTTTTAACACCTCTCTATTCCTTTTTTTTTTCCAGTACACATTTCATCGTTAGACTGGTAACTCCTAACCAGTGTTTGGCAGCTTCATCGGGCAGAAGCCATTTTCTTGCTTTGTTTTGCACTCAAGAACACCTGCAACAAAATATATGCTGAGGGAACCAACAATGTAACTAACACGACAAGAAAAATTAGTATGGTATTCTCAGCGGTTCTGAGAGAAACCTGGATGAACAAGTGATGTCTCAGGTGTATCAGCAGGAACATGAGAAAACATGTTGTTACAATCTGTGTTTCTCTTCACTGTTATGTGTCTCCAAAGCCTTCAAATTGGCATCTACCTTCACAGAATCAAGCCTATTAGCAAAGGAAAAGCATTTTTCTCCACACTGCTTGTATTTAAGCCCTTCCAATTCACCTCTCACAATTATATTTACAGAAGCCAAATGATCTTTTTTTTAAGATATGAACAGAAAACAGTCTGCAAAGCAATGCAAAAACTGACTTTGATAAACTGCCTGTTCCTCTCTCCATTCCACCTACTAATCATTTTGTTTTCCTACTGGAAAATCATTATCAGTACAGAAATAATAAGAGATCGCAGGAAATAAACCGTTTAAAACCAATAGGTTTTGCTGGGAATAAACCATTTTTTCTGCTGACTTTCAACCACCTACCTTAACTGACCTGTAAGAAACGCATTGCTAAGAAGTGCAAGAAGTCCCTTTATTCTGCAGCTTCAGCAATAATTTTAACCTTTAAACCTTTTAATGGTGCAGCCACGTTAAAAGACTGAGGATTGCTCTAAAACGAAAATTATAAGCTATAACACTTTAGAGAACAAGGTGCATTTAATGTCAATTACTGAGCAGACGTCTACGGAATCGCCTACTCAGGACTGATTGTGAGCCTCTGGAGCGAAGGAAGAGCACGTACAGTCGAGATAATCGCGCGGTAGCTCTGCTCTCTCCTACTTCCCCCTTTGGACACGTACGAGCAGACGAGCCCCAGCACCGCCCCGGCCTCTCTGAGGAAGCATCGGCGCGCTAAGGGCGTCAAAGGGCGCTCCCCGCTCCCGTACAAGCCCCGGGGGCAGAAGCCCCGCCCCACCCTGGCGGAGTCCCGGCCAAGAACCGCACGCCACCTCCCCGCCGAGCGGGCTCCTCCGGGCGGGGGAGGAGACGGCAAAGCAAAGCCAGCTGGGAACAGCCTACCCCCGGTCTCCCGCGGATACCGAACCCCCCGTTCTCTTGCACCCCCTGTCTCCCAGGGGAGACTCCCAGGAGATGCTCCCTCTGAAAGCTCTCACCTTCGACGACTCCGCAGAGGAAGCGGCGGGAGCCCAGCGCGGTCTCCGTCTCGGTGTCGGTCTCCTCGCCCCCCGGGACCGGCCCTGCGGCGGCGCCCGGGGGCTCTAAGGGGGCGCCGGGCACCCCGGCCGGGTTGGGACTGCCCTGGGGCTCCTCCAGCGCCGCCTGCCCCTCCTTCTGCACCATCCTGCCGCCCGCCGCCAGCGCCGCCGCTCGCTGGGCCGGGCCGAGCCGAGCCGGGTCCCTGCCGTCCCCGCTCCGCAGCCCCTTTGTCTCCGCCGCTCCGGGGCCGCCGCGGCCGCTTCCTGTTTACGGGGCGCTGCGCCTGCGCGGGGAACCGGCCCCAACCGGTCCGCGCCGCTCCGCCCGCAGCCGTCCCGCTCCGAGGGACCGCCGCGGGGGCAGGGGGAGCGCCTGCCTCGGCGGGAAGAGAGCGAAGGACGCGGGCGGCCGGGACCGCGCCGGTGGAGCGGGAACAACGGGCTGGGGCGCGGGAGGCTCCTCAGGGAATGAGGCGGGCGGGCGACGCGCGCGGTCTGCGCAGGCGCGGGGCGGGGGAGGGCGCGCACTGCGCGTGCTCGGCGGGGCCGGCAGCGGGGGGGCCGGGGCAGCAGCGGGG